>JAQFZP010001222.1:0-21198 GCA_034695745.1 Geophilus truncorum | reverse complement strand
ATTTATATTAAAATACGACTTTTTACAAAACTGAAATTTGATTTAAATATTTATACATTCAATGCAAATATTAGTATTTATATAATAATCTATATAATAAAAGAGTCTATATAATAAAAGAGAAGTTCTACTTCCGTCACGGATATGACGCGAACCGAAAGAGAGAGGGCATTGTTGTAGCGAGATTCGAGCTATTGTTGTAGTAGTGTTTGAGCCATGACAACTTACACAACTTAAACAAACAAACTTCAACTTCGCAACCCATACCCATGGTAACACATAACAGAATAACACTGACAACGCCACCAACAGCAGAAATACAAACCAAAAACGATCTAAACAACAACAAGCAACATCAGAATAACGAACTAAGCAATCAAGCAATATAGAGAACAAAATACCACTCACCCATAAAAAATACCATCACTGTAATCGATTCCCATATCGATACCCCTAGCAACCAACGCCCCGCTCGATGAGGGTGGTCGGAAACATCACAGTCAAAATGCCATGTATTTTAAATGTATGTCTCGCATATTGTGTGTTGTATAAAGGATGATTCAGAAGTGGTGTTATTTCTAAACAACTCAGTAATGGTTGAAAATATGTTTGATCTGATGATGGCATTGTATAGGAAGTTGGGTCACTTCATGTTGGAATACATATTTTAAATTTTCAATTGGATTAAACTTTCAATTTTAATCTCAGGCTTAAACATGATGAAAGAAAGAGGAAGGGAAATAGAAAATGAGAGACATTATACAAATTATATAAAACAGGAGATTAAACAATTTTTCATTTTAATTAAATCGTTTTAATTAATTAATTATGATAAACAATAGCAACAGTTTGCAAACAGTTAGTGTAAATATACACATTTTTCAATAACACCTATTATCTAGAAAATAATTTTGGTTACTTAACAAATTTTTAATAAAGTAAAAAAAAAATAAAATTAGCAATAGACACAAAACACGCTGAGTACTAGTCTGAATTGACAAAATAAAAACAAAAAAAGAAAGTATTTGTGGTTTGATGAACAAGATGGTGGTAAATTATTTTATGGAATTGAGATAAAAAGAAAAGATACAAAATATAGCAATTATTACTATTTATACTGAATTTCATTCATTTCATGGCAGTGATAAAAATTAAGGCTTAGTTCATGAAACTGTATTGCATTAATTGAAGCACACAGGTCCAACTTCAAATCCGAAAGCTTGATGAGGTAAACCATAATCCACAGGCAGAAAATCAACAATTGGTAATTGTTTGAGTTTTTCAGTTTGGATTTCAAATATGGTTTTACCATTTGATTTTCTTGTCTGCAATGATAAGTTTTAAAAAATTAAAATTTATGTTACAAATGCTGTGTTTCTGTTGCATACTTTACAACCATCCACTGGTACACTGGGACGATTTGTTTTATTGCTGAATTCCTCTCCGTTAGCACCCAATAGTTGTATTGACGAATCGTGGTCGAATGTTTTAGTATTGTACCATGCAGCTGAATTTATGCAAGTGTAAGTAAAGTTTTGATATATATTTTTACTGAGTAGACGAAGGAATGTCATTTGAACTGTTCCAAGTGTTTCGTAAGTGATCTGTAAAGTAATGACATGTTTTATGTCTAGAAAAATATATTTAAAAAAAAAAATTCAACTTACTTTAAAGCCTCCTCGCAAATCACTAAACCAAGGTTTCTTGGGAGTATTGCGGTCTTTCCTCCAAGGAATATTAGGCATCTGAATGCAAAATGAATTAATTTTTATTATAGAAAAAATTAAGAAAATGTTATGGTTACTTTTGAAGCATGGACGTCCGGATATACACACGTTTGACCTGTTCCACTGATATTGCAAAACACATAAACCGCATCATCAGGCATACCCAAATTTGGGTCTATCCAATACCAACCTAAAAAAAATATTATCAATTTATTTGAGATGTGCTTTTATCTTTATAAAATATCATTTGTTTTACCATCTTTGAAGTGTGGATGACCATAATATAAATCTTTGCACGTTCTCACAGGACTGTCCTTAGTGCCCAAAGGTTTTTTTAATTTCTCAAGATCTTGGCGAATCGAATAAATATTGGTATAAACATCTATAAGTTTACTCTGAATGTCTTCTACTCCTTCTGTGTTTAGCTTAGCAGATCCTTTATTTGCAGCAGAAGTTGTAGGTATGGGTAAGGGGGTGGGAGCATTGGCCTGCCTTTTAGGTCTGTAAGCTGGAATGTCTCGTTGAAATAGCAGTTCGGGTGGAATTATGGGAATTTCTCCAGGTGGGCCCTAAGAAATCAAAAATTTATTTTTTCTTATGAAAACAACAAAAATTGTAGCAACATTACCGGTGGACCTGGTGGACCCTAAAAAAGAGGAAATATTTAAGATTGTAGAATGTAATGAAATCACTAATATTTACCGAAGGCCCCGTTTCACCTTTGGGGCCCGTGGAACCTTCGGCTCCTTTTGGCCCAATGTCACCTTGTAAACCCTAAAAATTTTAATTTGTCAACTATGAATTAAACTATTGGCATTTTTTGTATATTACCAAAGGCCCAAAGGGTCCATCATTTCCTTTTGGACCTTCCATTCCTATTGGTCCCTGAGTAATTAAAGAGTTTTAAAGACATTTATTTAGATTATTTTTTTTGCAAAGTATTACAGGTTCCCCTTTCGAGCCTGCTGATCCAAGAGTTCCCTTTTCCCCTCTCTCTCCCTTTTCTCCAAGCTCACCATCTGCACCTCTTTGTCCCATTTCTCCACGGTGTCCCTGTTTAATCAAATAACGTTGATACAACAACCCATAATTCACTCTGCTCTTGTAAACATTACTTTTGGACCTCTTTTTCCTCGATCACCTTTTGAACCCTTATCACCCGAACTGCCCTAATAATTTAAATTTAAAAAAAAGAAATATATTAAATATTTTAATCAAAATATTTTTGGCCTGAAATTACCACTCCCCCTGATGGACCAATCAAACCACCTGGTCCTGGAGCACCAACATCACCCTAAAAGTATACAAAAAGAGCTGAAAATATTACTAAATTAATATTTCAGCATTTTACCGCCGGTCCAGGAGATCCACGCAATCCCATTGGTCCTAATGGTCCAGGCAGTCCCTAAAAAGATAATTACTGTATCAATGCATCTAAGTGGAAACTAATCGAAGATAAGTATAAATATATTACTGCTGGTCCGATTGGTCCTTGAGGGCCATGCTGACCAGCTCCCCCTCGGTCTCCTTTTTCTCCTGGTAACCCTGTACTGCCCTGTTGACCTGCTGCACCCATTGGGCCCTAAATAAGTTAATAAAACTATTTGTTAAGGCAAAAAACTGTCAAAAATGTAAATAACCAAACAAGTATTACTTGTTTTCCTGGACTGCCAGGCAAACCCATTTTTCCTGGTTCTCCTGGAGCACCCTTTATAAAATATCAATTGAGGTTTTTTTTTCAAAATTAGGAAATTTATTAAGATAAGTTACTGGTGGTCCGGAGTCTCCAGGTATTCCTTCTTCACAGTCCTTGCCGCTTACACCCTACAAATAAATAAAATAAAATAAAATAAAATAAAATAAAACTTGATTGATTAAAATTTCAATCAGTCAAAAAAATAAGATTCTACCTTAACGCCTGGCAAGCCTGATTCACCTGGTGGTCCAGGGAATCCGGGCGAACCCTATCAAAATATTATTAATTAAATTAAATAAAAATTAAAAAAAAAATTGCACTCACTGGCGATCCTTTTGCTCCTTCAATACCAGATGGTCCACGGGGACCCAGTGGTCCTTGCAATCCTTGCTTTCCATCTTCACCTTTTGGTCCCGGTGGTCCACGTTCACCCTAAAAACCAATTTGAAATTTTATATAAAGTTTCAAAGTTTTTCAAACATAAATAAGTCATACATGACCACCATCTTTTCCTGGTGGACCCGGCGTTCCTGAAAGTCCTGGTTCTCCTTTTTCACCTTGCTGTCCTTCAGGCCCTAGTGGGCCAGGAATTCCTTCTCCGCCTTTCGGACCTGCAGCCCCGGCTTCACCAGGTGGTCCAGGAGGTCCAGGTGGCCCTTTGTGTCCGGGATCGCCAACTTCACCCTTACCTCCTCGTGGACCAGGCAAACCCTATATAAAAATACAAAATTATTTTGCCCTCAATTTCATTAGTCCATAAAATATACCTGTTGTCCTGCAGGACCAGGTGGACCAAGTGGCCCAACTCCACCTTCTTCTCCCTTTTGTCCACCAATTCCTTGTACACCTCTAAGACCTCGTTCTCCAATTGGACCCTTGACAAAAATTTATTTAAAAGAATTTTGATTACAACCCAAAGAATATACATACAATTGGGCCTAATTCTCCTCTTGGTCCTTGAGGACCTGGTGGTCCAGCTGATCCCTAATATTAAAAAAAAACAATTAATTTTAAAAATGCAAAGATGATTCAAATCAGACCATCAATCCTTTCGAGCCTTTAAATCCTTTTTCTCCAGGTGGACCTATATCTCCCTTATCGCCATCTTCTCCTGGGGGTCCAACAGGACCTGGTGGTCCAGGAAGTCCCTTGAGGTGAAACAAAAAGTTTATTTTGGAAAAATAAATTTACAGTAAATATACTCTTGATCCAGGTGATCCATCTCTTCCAATTGCACCAGCTAATCCTTGGTCTCCCTAAACAACAATAATTATAAATAAAGAAATTACAAGACAAAAAATTAACTTACTTTATCTCCTTTAGGGCCAGATGAACCAGGAGGTCCAGGAGCTCCAGGTCGGCCTTCAGAACCAGGTGCTCCCTCAATTCCAATGGGCCCTTGAGCACCTTTTTCACCCTAAAAAAGAAAATGGTGTGAACAATAGTCACAAGGATTTTACATTGCAACTTACTGATGGTCCAGCAGGACCAGCTGGTCCCATTTCGCCTTTCAATCCTTGAGTTCCCTAAACAAAACATTAATTAATCTGATTGATATTATAATACAATAAATTTCAATTACTTGAAGTCCCGGAAGTCCTCTTTCTCCTGGAAATCCTTGTAAACCAGGTGGTCCTGATGATCCTGCTTTACCAGCTGGTCCTGGCAAACCCTTTTACATAACTTAGAAATGTAAACAAACTGATTTGATTAATGGTAAAACAACATACGGGAGCTCCTTCTTTTCCTGAATCTCCAGGACGTCCAAGTTCTCCTGGAAGACCCTGAGTAAAATGCAATAATAATTCAATGTGATGTCAGTGTGTTACAAATGCGTTTAATTATACCGGCAATCCGGGTACTCCTGCCTCTCCGGTTGGTCCTGGTTCACCACTAGCTCCCTAAGACAAATTATTGCAATGTAAAAGTGATTCGGTATTTAAGTTTACAATTATTTACCGGTGGTCCAACAACTCCTGGTGGTCCTGATGGTCCAGGCAATCCACTTTCACCCTTTAAAAATTACCAAATGAGTTTAAAATTTAGTTGATTAGGTCGTACATACAGGGGGTCCTCTTTCTCCAGCTGGTCCCGGTGCTCCATCTTTACCACTGTTTCCCTTTAAATAATTGAAAATAAGAAATAATTAATAAAATTTATATTATAACTGGACAACTTACTTGTGGTCCAAGTGGCCCTGGGGTGCCTCTTATTCCTTCTGGACCTTGAGGCCCTCGTTCTCCTTGACTTCCTGGTGGACCAGGCTGTCCTGTATCTCCCTGTTATAAATTTAATTTGATTTATTCATGGTAAAATTAATACGTTAGATTTCATATAGTACCTTGTCTCCTGAATTTCCTTGTTTGCCTCTTTGACCTCTAGGTCCTCTGTTTCCCTAAAAACCAGATAATTTAAGTTACAACTTAATTTTAAAAATGACAGCACAGCTTACTCGTGGTCCTTGCTCTCCACGCTCACCAGCTAATCCGGATAAACCCTGAGCAAAAATGTTGAAATTTGTTGAAATTTGCAGAATTATGACACAATAAAGTTATGAAAATAATACCCTATCTCCTTTATCACCCGGATTTCCGATTCGACCTGGATCTCCTTTATCTCCCTAGAAATAACAGATTTGAAACATTATTCTCAGACACAATTTTATTAAAAACTTTGATTTTTAGTCATGAGGACAAGTTGTATACAGACCCGCACATAAATTTTTTTTTCCCTTAAAGAGATTAATTTTTTTCTTTTGGACTTTATAGTTACTGCATATTAACAATTTACATTCTGTCCAAATTTTGTTTTAAAATTATTTTTTGTAATGAAGTTATAGATCTTGCAAATTTTCTGCCCCTTAAAATCCTATGAGAGATTTTTAGTTTGGCTGCCCAGTAAAACAAAGGGGAAAGTAAGTGATGAGCTGATGACTTATTTTCAGCCTCTCTCCTAAAAGGGGTGGAAATGGTAGAATTATGTATAAAAGGGCTAACTGAATTGGTCTATTGAACTTCTTCATATTGGCAAACAATAGAAAATTATTTTTAGCCCTCAAAAATGATTCAGCTCCGATGTAAGAATTTTGTAGACAAGTATCGTATGACTCGTAATCAAAGGGTTCAATCGTAATGCAGTCTAATACCTTAAAACCTTGTGGTCCCGGATATCCAGGAAATCCCGGTATTCCTATCTTGCCCTTAAATAATAGTGACAGTTGCATTGTACAAATTAAACAAATACAGAGTAAATAAGAAACCACATACTTTTTCTCCAGGTAACCCTACTTGACCGACCTCACCCCTAGGTCCTTCAAATCCCTGGAAAACAAATAAATTTTAAATTTACAATGTCTATTTTTGCTAATTTTAAATGAAATACATACTTTTGGACCTTGCGGTCCTTCGATACCAGGTATACCAATAGGTCCAGCAGGACCTCTTTCTCCTTTGGGCCCTTGATCACCTTTCTGACCATCTTGTCCTTGAGAACCCTTGTCTCCTTTGTCACCAGCAATTCCACGCGGTCCTTGATCTCCCTTTTCATTCAATTTATATTATTTTTTTAAAATTTATTTTATTTATAAAACATTTATGGAAAAAAGTACTTTTACTCCTCGTGGACCGGGAAAACCGACTTGCCCCTGAGCACCTGGTGCACCTGTATCACCTTTGGGACCTGGTGGTCCTTGATTACCAGACACTCCGGGAAGACCATCTGCTCCAGGAAGTCCAGGGAGTCCTGGTTTACCCCTCGGTCCCTAAATTTTAAATAAAAATTAAAAACGGACTAAACAAAACACAAGGTGGCCTTACTTGAGGGCCTGGTGGTCCTTGCAGTCCTTGTGGGCCCGGAGGTCCCTTTAATTCAAAATTAACAAAAATAGCATTATTTATATTAGTCATTTAATTACCAATGGTCCAGAAGGTCCTGTTTGTCCAGGAGGTCCAGGTTGGCCTGCAGGACCCTAAATATAATAATATTAAAAAAAATGGCATTTTTATTTGTGAAAAGTGTAAAAAAGATTTACACACATTATTGCCCTTGGGTCCTGGTGGTCCTTCCGATCCAGGAATTCCCTGAAAAGACATTAAAAACGAGAGATTTTATGTCATGGCAGTTTTTATTCAGATAACGATACATTTTTACGAGAATACCAACTGGTGGTCCAGCAGCTCCAGGAAATCCTCTTGGCCCAGGAAACCCTCGAGGGCCCTAACAATTAGTGTTATTTTAATGTCAAGAAAACTTACTTTTTATTATTTATCACGAACCATTTCACCGGGAAGTCCAGGTAAACCGGGTGGGCCGTCATCTCCTTGCATGCCGTCGTGACCGGATTGTCCGGGAGCCCCCGGGTTGCCAGGAAACCCCTATAGCATTTGATAACTTGAAAATTGTATTGTACCTGTATCACAGCTTCACAAACACAATTACCCTTTCTCCTTTTTCTCCAGGTAACCCTGGAAGTCCAGGCATTCCCTGTTCGCCTTTTAATCCTGGTGGTCCTGTAAAACCCCTATCCCCATCACGTCCTGGTTTTCCCTAAATAACAAATCAAAATTCACAAATGAAGTGAATAAAAGTTTTATCTTTATTTTACCCTTCTTCCTTCTCTTCCCGGAAGACCTGTTGGACCAACCAACCCTCTGGGGCCTGGCTCGCCTACTTCTCCCGTCTCGCCTTTCGGCCCTTCAGGACCCGGAAGCCCCTATTTATCAATAAGACGAAAATTAATAAGTATATAGTAATGTAAGTGCTTTTATCTCACGTGAGGTCCTGCAACTCCAGTTAGACCCATCGGTCCCACAGAGCCCCTCATTGCGAGCTAAAATAAAATAATAAATTTTAAAAATGATATTATATAATTATTAATCAAGAAAAATACCATGTGTTGACTGAGTAGTTGTCGGAACAATTCAGTATTATCTGGTCCCTTTACATCTCCTTGTGCTTGAAACTTGAAATAAAAATAAACTTAATATCGATAATCTTAATTTCGAAAGAAAAATTGAATTACCGGAATCATGAAAACATGACCTGGTGGACCGGAAATTCCATCTACTCCGTTAAATCCATTACGACCTGGTTCACCCTGTTAACACACAAATCAATTGCTGTATTTAAATTTACAATGTGGTATCTAAGTTTACAAAACTGCATCATGGTTTATATATAATGCTGTAAATCAATATTAATTATTGATTAACACAAAAAAATTACTTTTTCTCCTTTTACACCAGGTCGACCTATAGTTCCTTGGTAGCCTCTAGGGCCCGGTGGACCCTGAACGACATGATAGGCGTAATGAACGTCTCTTCTGGATGAAATAACTTCACCCGAACCAGTATCTGTCGTCTGAGAGAGAAATTAATAAAAATAATTTTTTTTTAAATGAAACTTCTTACCTCAAATACATAAGAGGCGTTTGCAGCTGGATTAAAGTCGATTTCATTTTCACGTCCGTTTTCATTTCCATTTTCACCATCAACAACATACCGGACCTCATCTATCGTGTCGTCTTCGTCGTAGGAAAACGGAATGTCGCATTCGGGAGTGTAGTCGACACACTGTTCGTAAGCTGCTTCGGGTGACGGCACGAGTAAAAGTTGTTGAATGTCACCCTTAAAAAAATTACAATTTGAGATTTTCAGTTTTTAAAAAACAAATTACTGAGTCGAAAACATTTACCTCGTAAAATACTTCATCCAGAAGTCTTTGTCCCACAAACAAAATTCCCGAAATACTCAGAGTCGATGTCCGTCCTTCTCCCCAGCCACGGTCCAGCGCCACTGTTTTCGTTTCCTCGCAGTCTAGAATCATTGTTGCTGAATCCCCTTTTACACTAACCGCTATCCGATGCCACCTGAAATGATACTATGTAGATTTCATAGGGTAATAAAATAAAGATACAGTACTTACTTGCCGTCGTTAATAGTAAAATTAAACACAAGTGTTTGGTGAACTTCTCCAGCCACCAGAAATAGAGATACAACATTCCCCAAACTTAAAGCTAATTGCTCGTCTCCTGTTTCACTGTATATAGTAAATATCGAACTTTGCGAGTCTGGTACTGGTTTTACAGTGGCCAGTAGTGAAAAGTCGTGAGGAAAACCAACTAAATGCAAAATAAAAAAAATGAATTATTTATTACATTCCTTCTTTTCAACGTAGATCTTTAATTACGAGGAAATGCGTGCGCTGTGGGCACAGTGAGCACGGCCCGCCGTGTCAACATGAATGCGACGTCAGGTTCTCCGTACACAGGAACACCATCTTCGAGCCTTAGAGGGCGATTTTGGCAAAATCCGATGGTTCTTACAACGCCTAATGGTTCATTGTGTATATCTACTGCCTCCAACAAATCGTATGAACCTAAGAAAAAGAAAAAGAAATAATGCTTAAGGTCGCCATTGGCTACTCTGGCCATATATCAAAGTTAGAGGAACTCAAAGTCTAAAAATGCCTAAAAAGACCATACAATCGAACAAAACTAAAAACACTAGATAAATCTGCATTATCAGACAAAATACTTAAAGAAACAAGAGGAGAAGTAACATTGTACAAATCTAAAATCTGAAATGTGTATCGGTATTGGTATCGGTATCGGCATCAAAAAAAATATCGTTATTTTTAGAGTACCGTACCATATTGGTATCAGTATTGGTAGTAGTATTTATTGAAATTTTAATACCAATAGTGATATTGGGATCATTTGTTTATTGATTTAAATTAGTCATGTCATCACTCACAAACCACACTACAATCATAACAAGGAGTGACTTACTCATAACAGCAACCATAACTAACCTTTCCATGTGTGTAGTGTGTACATGGCAGGGATATGTATTGGTATCGGTATCGGTATCGAAATTTTGCATTTTCAAGTATTGGTATTGGTATTGGTATTTATATTTTATAAAACGGAGGTATTGGTATTGGTATCAAAATTATTTTAATACACATCTCTGTCTAAAATAAACGGAAATTTATTTATTTTTAAAGCTTCATAATCTAGCAGAGCAGATTGGTTTTTTTTATTTGATATTTTACATATAAAATTACTGAAGTGAAAAGAAGCAAAATTGCTTATCAATGTCCTTCTGTTTGTATTCCATCAATTAGACCAAGGCTATTGACACTGTCCTATTAACCCATTAGCTAATCAACTCCTTTTATGCCTCCTTAAAGTCAAACATGGAATTGGTAAAACTCCTAATAAGTCAGTCAAACTTTAAATAGAATCATTTTTTTGTTTCTCTTTTAAGAGCGCACATACATTTTCACTTAACAGCTGTGCTTTTACTAATGAGATTCCCAGGCAATGACCGTCGTCACTTGTCTTCGAGAAATTCAGAGAATCTAAAAATAAATTCTTTTCTTTTCTCTCACATTTTTCTATTTCTCTCTCTCTCTCTCTCTCTCTCCCTTTCTCTCTTTCTCCCTTTTTCCTCCAGACGTAAACATCCAAAAATCTTTTATCTCAAACCAAACTTAAAAATATATATCCAATATTTTTTTTAAGAATATTTTTTTATCACTTTAAAAACTTGTTATTATCACTGAGGTCAGTCCCCTTGATTCTTGACCCCTGGACACTTAACTTGGGATATGGATAAATATTACAAGTACAAATAAACTTAGATTTTAACTATAACTTCACATACCTGATGGCAACACTGCCCATGTAAGCACAGGTGCACAAAGTAAAAAAACAATGTGGAGAAGCATCTTTTTTTTTTTAAATAAACAAAACTCTTAAGAATCCATGATTATTGGCACATAATCAATGATGAAGTCCAATGCCACACTCAACTGCTTCTTCGCCTTCTTTGTAGTGTTGTATGTCTTTTGAAAAAAAAAAGAGAAGTGAACGAGCAGATTATACACATGCGCAATAACATCTCAGCATCCGCCCACGCATCTGAATGGAATCATCCTCGAGCGTCCAAAGTGCGCCAAAAGCAAAGCAAATGGCAACAAAGTGGGTCTCGGTTATTCTCTTTTTCAAATATGTCACTTTTGCTCTGGTTTTGGCAAATGACGCGATCGAACCAGGATGTGCACGAAAGGATGCGTTGGTGGAGAAAGAGGGACGCTTGTGCGCCGCTCCCTGCACCCGTCAACGGACTTGCCGCAGTCCGGAGAGGGAATGTCGATGCGACGGAGTTTGTGGTCGCACTTGCGTGATTCGAGGTACTTGTGGAATTAAAAATTTTTATAAAATTTTTCATTATAAAAATATAAAATCGAATCGAATTATAGTACGTTTACATGAATTTCGCATTTTTAGGCCTCGAATGTCCAATATTGAGTGAGCCCAGCGATGGGGTCGTGTATATCGATGATCGGCAATTGAGTTCTAAGGCAACTTACGCTTGCAATAGAGGATTTAAGTTGGTTGGTCCAGAGAAGAGAGTTTGTCAGGGTGACGGCAGTTGGAGCGGTGTTGATCCCACGTGTTTAGAACAAGGTTGAATAAATAGTTATGGTACCATCAGTTTTCGAAGTTGAGTGAGTGAATGAATGAATTACTCTTCTCGCAGTTCGCTGCTACACGAGTGCATTTCCGCGTCTGGACGGCAGTTTATATCAGAAAGAGCGTCAAGCGTGGTACTTAAATGAAGAAACTGTTGGATTCATTTGCTCAAGTCGTTATCAATTAACATCTGGCCACTTGAAAGGTTATATTGAATGTTTAGAAGGACAATGGCTTTTGCCCAAAGATTTATGCGAACCAAGTAATGCGAAAATGATGGAAAAAGAAATTTGAAACCAATTTTTAGCGTGAAATTACCAAAAATATTTTTTAAATTAATTTTTAGTAGGTACCGTAAAATGGAATAACTTTTGAGTAGTTTTGTCTTAAATACTTGGATAACTTTTAAATTAATTGACATTTTTTTGATCTAAAAACTTTAAAATATCGAGACAGATCTCTATTATTGACTTTATATCGTAAAAAAAAACTCCTTTTTCATATTTATTTAAAAAAATTTAAATTATTTTTTAAAGTGAGATGTTCAAAGTTACTTCCCATTCTTATTACTTTGAACAGTAAAAATACAGAAAAATACATAATTTAAACAAATAAATGACAGATTCGATTATAATTTCACTTTTTATATAAAATTATTTTGAAAGAATTTTTATTAAAATTTGAAGGGGTAACATTAATAACTGTCATGCACCGAAACATACCGGTCAAAGTTATTCCAAAATGCTGTCAGAAGTGACCTAATTCAGTATTAGTATTCTTTGTGTAAGAAATACAACAATGAGTTTTCACTAAATGTCATGAACTTAAAATAGTTAGAAAGGTTGATCAATGATAATTAAACAAATTCCAATTAAAAATTATTTTCTACTGCACTGGGCAGCATGATTTCTTTAGTGTATCAAAAATGACTATTTTACAAAGAATCTTTCTTGAATTTCTTACAAGATAACATGACATCACTTTGATGTGTCAGAGTCCGCCGTCACTCCAACACTCATAAATCGTTTCAAATATGAAAAGATAAACTGCAGAACATCAAAGCGCCATGATTCCTTTTATTTGCACACTAACTGTCACCCCGGCAACTGTTGCCTAGGCTGCTCTTACTTATACATTTATAGAACAATCTTATCACCAATTATAACAATCTCATTCTAACAATAATCCCAAACACTTCATCACTCCCCCAGATTGTTCTTGAGAATCTAATAAATTTAATTATTTCTGTCCATCCGATTGGTTTGTCTCGGCAGCTTTTCGCGCATCTCTCTCTTGCCTAATAATTTTTAAATCATGATCAAATTTTTATTTTAAACATAAAAAAATTAAAAATACAATTTACATTATTTTTTCACTAAGAAAATCTTTATTAAAAATTCTCTTTAAAGTATAGTTCGTGATCAAAGTTACCCCATTTTACGGTAACTTAAAATAATTGATGCAACATCTGCTGATTAAACAATTCAAACCTGATATTTATAAAATTTCTGCTAAAAATTTACGGTTTCTGATCTTGTGACTGACATCAAAAAGAAACGAATTTCTAAAAATGGCAATCACTTTGTTTATTAATTAAACAGGATCATGCCCGCCGTTTCTCTCAACTGACCCAACGTTAATCATTGAATCTAACAACATCATTAAACACAGCGAGTCCATTGCACTGTCTTGTTATAACGAATACGTTTTGCATGGCAGTTCGCGAGTAACTTGTGAATTTGGAGCGTGGCTGATGCCCAAAGGAAGAACCTACTGTGGAAACAGTAAGTTAGTGTCGCTAACACATCGGTATCATAAAAATAAAAAATAAAAAATTGAAATTAAAATAATTTTTGCAATTACAGCTGAATATGAAGACGAAATTCAAGGTTCAGGTGACCAAGTTCCACACAAGGTCGGCGATGATTATTATGTTGAAGATAATGTTATAGAATCAATTACTGAAATTCCTGCCCCAACTGAAGCTGAAATTGACGATGGAGTGACGGAACCATTGATTGAATGGTCTGTTGATAATGGAGGCGCAGTTGTCTCTGAGGGAAAATTGTACGTCCACGAAAACAGCGATTTACGTCTTGTATGTAGATGGCCTTTAGCAGTTGGCAATCCATTGTGGGTTTTTACTCAAACGAGAGACGCGGAAAACTATAAATTAGGTATTAAAATTGGATAAAGTTTAGAAGATCTTTATTGAGTCAGTGAGTTATTTTTTCAGAATGGAACAAAGTTGAGCGCACGTCTTTGCTGACTGTGTGGGCAATTCAAGAAGACGATTCTGGCGTTTATTCTTGCCTTTCGCCACTTGAAAAACAAGAAAGTAGTTTGGATATAACTGTTTTGAGACAACCATCCGGTAAAAAAAAAAAAAAAAAAAATATTGGTTAAAAAATACTTTTGCAATTACTGTATATTAAATATCAACACTTTTTTTTTTTTTTATTAAATTAGATGATGATAATCAAACTTTGCATTACGAATTCACCGCTTCACCAAACTCATTTTCGTGCATCTTTCGTCGTCCCATTAATGCAATTGCATGGTATGCGGGTAAACATTTGCAAGATGGTGATTACATTCCTGATAACGGCATTGTACGAATATCTTGTCGCGAAATCGGTTTGTTTTCACTCGTGGGCTCTGCCAACATGAAGTGCACAGAAGGCGATTGGGATCCTTCAATCGAAACTCATTGCGTTCGATTGAAACGAAATTCAGGTTTTGCTGTTAAGTTAATGTAAAATGGGATAACTTTAAACAGTTTTTTCTTAAAAACTTTAATAACTTTTAAATGGATTGACATATTTTTATTTTAAAATTTTAAAATACCAGGACAGATCTCTACATTATAAAAAATTTCTGGTTTTACTTTATACAGTTTTTTTTTTATTTTTTTTTAATGTTAGATGTTCAAAGTTACTCCTCAGTCCTTACTCTCATTACTTTGAACAGAAAATTTCTTTTCATGGTTTTTGTGAGATTTCAATGACACCTTGGACATACTTTAAACACAAATTTAAAAAAAAAAACTATATATTTGCCATTTTTAAGCAGAATAATGCAAAAACGTATTTGCTAAATTATGAAAAAACTTAATATAAACAAATAAATTCCAGATTTGATTATAATTTTTGTATAAAATTATTTTTTTTAAATTATTTTTATAAAATTTAAATTATGTTTAAATCTCAATTTTAGGCAAAAAAAATTTAAATACAATTTACAATATTTTTTCACTAAGAAAATGTCACGCAATCTTTTTTTTTTTTTTTTTAATTTTGATTAAATTATTTTTCGTAGTCAAAGTTACCCCATTTTACGGTATCATAGTTAAAGTTTTTTATCATTTAATATAAAACCTTTTAGAATCACGCCCACCGCCAATAGAAGTCGGTGTTCCCTACACAATGCTCGCAGATGGTTCAATAGCAGTGGACCCAGGGCATTCAGTCGAACTACACTGTCTGTGGGTGATGCCACCCGAGCCTCACGACTCGTGGTACCATGCCACATGGTACCGCAGTGATGACAACGGCATCTTAGTTTTACCAGCGGAAATAATTCCACGTAAATCTCAATACGGGAACAGCGAAACCTACACGTACAGGATCACAGTTGAACCAATTGAAAACACAGTTACAACATTCACTTGCCTCACTCCTGAGAACGAGAGCAATTCAATTCGAATTCGATTCACACGGGTTTGTAAATATCGCAATGCTCAAATCCCATTGGATATCGTGTTGACTGACAATGCCCTTAAACCGTATTACGTGTCGGATGAAAGAATAAACGTTAAGGGTTGCAAGAATAATAAAAGATTGGTCGGTTTGAATTACATTACGTGTTTAAACACTGGTGTGTGGTCCGAACCTCTAATGTACTGTCGCCAGCAATGAATAACATAAATCAAATGTGCATAAACAAATTGACGTATTAAAAAGTAGCATTTTGTAAATTAGCATTTAATGTTTTTGTATCTGTATGCAAAATAGCTTTATTTACGGGCGTAGGAATGGATATTACAGTATTATTGTATATATAATAATAAAAGTAAAGTCTGTCCATTTTCACATTTTGAGTTTACTGTATGTGAAGTTTCATTGTAATGTCACATCTTTGCAACTTTTTTTAGGTGTTAGACTGTCAGACTTTAATCTCCAAGCCAATTTGAATACATTTTGCCATACACATACCGGTATGCCATATAAAATAGGTATATAATTAGCTTAAATTAAAAACGTATTTCTCCAATATAAATGCAAAATGTTGCAAAATTTTTAAATTTATAATTTTGAACCACTTAACTATTAGCAATGCTTTGCAGTAAAGCTACCCTCGCTTTGAGTTGAAACAGGTTGTTTATCAGCCATATTTCTGGAAACCGTGCAATTTCAAAAAGTATTTTTTAGTATTGTATAACTTTATTGTTTATTTAACTGTGTTTGCCTTACTTGGGTAACATTTGATGTTGATTGAATTATAGTTGCAATTGCAACTAAACCAGTAAAGACGTTTTGTGGCACCATCTATAATCTAATTTGAAATTTACATTACCTACAAGTTACAAATAAAACTTCAACTTAGGTTTTTATAAACCATGTTTAATGTTTAACAATTTCATAAAATAAAAAAAATCATTACAAACGTTAACATGTAATGTGTTTGTATCGGAATGCAGAATATCCTGATTTTCCAGAAACAAGACTTTTCATTAATTTATGAGTAACTCCTTCTCGTGACATCTCGTAAGCCAAATACGACTTCCCTCTATTGAGCCACTTTTCGAAAATTATAATACGTCCATTATCACATTTCGGCTTGAGGTTGTTTTTAATGATGACGTCACCTTTCTGCAATTGCATATGTTGTATTCTTGTCATTTCATCGATGAGCTGGTGTGGAGTTAAACTGGTATGTAGTCCCCAAGCCATAGAAACGAAGCCACTGCAGTCTGTTCGGTATTTTCTGCCATTAGCTGACCTAATTTTTACATTTGGATTGAAATTAATTTCTTTTTCGAGCCAAATTTTGGCTCTGTCGATTACTTCGGTACAGTTGATAGAAAATGAAGTTCGCAGTAAAACCAAACTCACAATGAGCGCGAGAAGCTTCATGTTTCTTCAGGTCTGGCGTTTTAAATAACTTGTAAGTGAGAAGACAATTTAGTTTCTTCTTACCAACAAATCAATAAAAATTATTTCTTTACGTTTATGATAAATATTTGTGCCTATTATTAGATGTAATAAATACACGTGTTTGAAATAATGGTTTTAGTTACATGGGAAAAGTATTATTTAGCTTGTTAGTTGCTTGGGTTCTTAATTTGTTAGTGATGTACCAACCACATAATCGAGCGAGTAAAACATATTTCAGTAATTTAATCGCATTATATATATATATACTGTAGTTTAAAGCAAATTATGTAGAATTTCACGAGCCAAAAGTAGTATAAAACGGAGCAATATATTTTTTTCATAATCTCACATCTTTTATGACTCGATTTTTATATTTTTTAACACTTTAACCTCACAAGCTGCTATCAAATCTAAATTACCGGACTGTAAACATTTTTTACAGCAACATGTCGGTAAGCGTGTATTATCTCCTACATTTTTTTCGTTACCCGGACAGCCCAACATGAAAATGTCATATATTTTAAGTTTGTCTCATACCGTACTGTATATATCGGTATATAAGTCACACATATTAGTGCATTTTAAAAATACATTTGAAAAAATATATTGTCAAACATTTAACTTTGGTTTATTTCACTTGCCAAATCCTTTTAACCATATTATTTCATCAACTCCTTCCTTCAATGCATCCATTTCAGCAGCACTGCTTACATTGAGTTGCTTCTTATTCCTCCAGTTTATGATATTCGGCCCATCCAACATTAACATTCCAGTAAAAAGATTTTGCATTTTCTGTCCTGTCCCACGATGCATCAGTATATCCGATTAACTTCCCTCCATATATGGTGTATATTTTAATCCGTATTCCAAAGTTCCCTTCCAATACGGTACTTCACAACTCGTTTCAATGCCTCAAAATGTATTTTCCTCGATTCAGGCCCGGCTTTTAGGGTTTGCCAGGCGTGCACCGCACGGGGCCTCAAGTTTTAGGGGGGCCTCGAGTTGTCTAAGGCCGGGCCTGCCTCGATTCAAGGTTAAATTTGCTTAATAGACTTAAAATGTGAGAAATTCAGGCCTTGGTACTGTTCGCTAATTATTTCCTTCCGTATTACGTCGAAATTCATTGGCATTGCAGCCACAACACTGTTCGTTTTCCAGTTCATATTCTTTCAAAATCGATTCAATATACTTCCTTTGATGTATGGTACTCTTAGTTCTCGTCCATTCATAATATTAAAGTTCTAAGCGCCATTTTCGTCTTCGTTCTTCCGGTTTCGAGAAACCACGTGACTTCGTATTCTCGGCTGTACTAAACAGCGTGTCACGTGATTTAGTTCAGCCAGCGGAGCGGCTGTAGGATTTCTAGTAATATTTAATTTCTAAACCTAAAATTCAGTTTGCCTCACCGATACACACCAATTTAATTCTTCTTCGTATTCGTTTAAAGACTTCATCTTCCCACTTTCCACCACCTCACACTTCCAACTTCCCACTTCCAACACTTATTATATCATCCACGTGCACTCCAATAAATAAAAACTTTTCTTTATCTCATCGATAGAAAATTCAAGGATCATCTTTACCTTGTTTCATCCCTGCTTCTTTCAAAACTTTCACTAAATGTAGGTTCCAACATCTGGTTTGTTTTAATCCATATACCCCTGTGGTTGCTTCATATATATGACTTCCTCTAAATCCCTATGTAGAAAGGCGGTTTCTACATCCCACTGTGTGGTCGAACCACAGAATAATACTTAACTAACAATATCATTCCAAAATAAACAATAAACGACAAAAACAATGAAACCTCCATCACGGCCGCTAGGAATACTGTAACAAAAGTGACGCAACAATCACCTCAATCAACATCAAACGCGGTGGGCGGAGTGTCGCTTCTGTATGTCAAACTTCATTTATTTATTTAATGGTAAATCAACCAGTTCCCAACTTTCCAGACTCGTGTTTCTTCAAACACTCCATTTCTCGATTTATCTCTTTTCCTTCCAATTCTCACTGTCACTCGAATTTATCTCTTCGTTGTATGTTTTCGGTTCGCTGCATATTTTGTGCGCAACATCTCGCTTGGTGTACCGGACCATATCCATAGGAATCTGTAGCCTTCTTAACTCGTGATGACCTTCTTATAAGAAGGTCATCACGAGTGATAAAAGTGATGTGATGTGTGGATTTTGAAAAAAAGAAGTTGGGAGTGAGATTAATGGAAATAATTCCAATCCAAATGACGATACGAAAGATGAGAAGTTGGAAGTGTTTAAAATGTTTTGCAAATGCGAAGAAAGCCTGGATCCAAAAGATTATGATCCGGACAAAGAAGTGGAAGTTGAAGAAATAGAAGAAGAACCAGGAGCAACTGGTGGAGGTGCAGTGGGTGGAAGTGACCCACATGAAAAAGAAAATGAAGAAACAGAAGATGAATACGGTGATAGAAATCAAGGTGGACAACCGACGCTCTTCCACCCACTGCTCCTGGTTCTTCTTCCACTTCTTCAATTTCTTTAACTTTTACTTCTTCGTCCGGATCATAATCCGTTGAATCCAGGCTTTCTTCGCATTCGCAAAACATTTTGAAGACTTCCAACTTCTCATCTTCTCTTCTGTATCGTCATTTGGAATTACTCACATTAATCGCATCACTTTTATCACTTTCAATAATTTTATTTTCATCCGTCATATAAATTCTTCAGCCTTTACTCTTCATTGAATAACCCATCATTTTTCATTATTTTGCTCTGAGACTCACTTTTCCTTCCCAGTACTTCTTTTCCAATCATACGTACGCCAAACTTCCAAATACTCTTAAATTTTGAATATCAACCTTTTCTTTATTCCAGTTTTCATATGGTGTTCTTTTTAATCTTTTGTAATAAACCCGGTTTTTTATATACACTGCCGTTTTCACCACCTCACTCCGAAAGCGTTTCGGCAATTTGGAATGTTGAATGTATCATCAAAGTCCTTGCTATTTCCATAGACCATAATTGATCTAGTATTCCTCTCACAAACTCCGTTGGACTCTGGGGTTCCCGGCGTGGTCAATTCTTGTCTTATTCCTTCACTTCTTAACCATCTTATATAATTATGACCTGTGAATTCGAACATACCTATTTTATATCGTCATAACTTTTCACTTACTTGTCAGTGGTCCAATTAAGTCTACGTGTAAAAGTTTCCCAGGTTTGGAACTTTGTTCTCTCTTCACATTTTTTCTCACTCTTCGTTTTATTTTAGATTTTATGCAATTCCCATATGTGTTCTTATTAAAAATTCTGCCTTTTAACCTTTGGTGTCCCATGCTGTGCATAAATGGCTCATGCCAAAAAATATAAACATTATTATACTTGTATTTGGCTGAAATTTTTTGACTTTTCCTTTGAATTAAAGGAATGCATACCAGTAAAAAATGCAGCTTTAACTTATATTTTAAAAAAGTTATTAAGAATTAAAGTTCTAATTGCATGCAAAAACACATCAAAATCTGCCCCTTGCTGCACGAAAGCCCGCAATACATGGAATCTAGGTCACATCTCCCCCTCTTATTTTTAGATTTTCGCCTCCACTGGAATAAAGTGCGCGTCAGGTTTTAACTTTACCGGACTATACAACTAGTTGTAAAGGCACTTTTTAAAAACAAAAAACCAATTTTTGCTTTTTTAAAGACATTTTAATAGTAGCCAATTCGAATGACTATCATCAAAATGTTGATTTTAGCATTATTTTGAAGTGTGTACTTTAAAACCTGACATGCGAAACTTCGCGTTTGCGCAGACGCAATGTGCAACAGATGCACATCATGGGTGGACAAGGGGTCCCCTATCTCCGGTGCGGCGAGGGTTAATCCGGTACGGTAACAATATTTTTTTGAGCTCATAATATTCATCGTATCGCAATTAATATGCCCCAATCTGGCATGCCACAAATCATAATGCGTCTACGTCACATTCGCTTCATTTTCATTAAAATATTCAGCTTTTAATACCTATTTATCTCCAATTTTCGGACATATATTTACTTTTTGTAAGTTTATGGTACACTTTAATATTGTATAAAAAGTAATAAAGCTGCACAGAAATAGAAAATCCATTCTGTAAAATCAGAGGTAAATAAACCTTTATTTAGGAA
>JAQFZP010001221.1:0-21199 GCA_034695745.1 Geophilus truncorum | reverse complement strand
TCCGTTCGGTCGCGCCGCCAACTGAGTGAGAAGTCGTGCGTTTGCTGGCCCGATCGGCGCCGCCAGTGTGAAGAATGCCGCACGTGAACGGAGGAGGCAGCGAGGATTTATTAGCCTCATCTGACGGGGCTGCATCCGAAGAAGTCATAGTCTTCAGAGACGAAGGCGACGACTCGAAAGCCGATGTCAACGATGACAAATCCGACCTGGTCGCCATCGGAGAGGTACGGCTTGATCGGCGTCAATTAAACCCGCATTTTCCCTTCACGTTTTCCGCTTTGCAGGACAAAAGTACGCCACTCCCGACAACCTACGGCTCTCCCAAGGACACGATGCCGCTCCGGACTCAGCTCAGTCCCGTAGTCAGTAAGTAGCGCACGTGCGATCTGCAACTCTTTTATGTCTCTGTCTTAACTATAAATATCGAAGTTTTCGCTATTTTTAACGCTTCGAAGGGACTTTTGTGCTGTTGCAGGCGTTTTTTTAAGGTTGTTTCAAAAGTATTTTAAAGGGGCAAAGAGTTTTTTTTCGGGTTTAGGCCTATTTTTTTAAGTTGGAGCGCCGTAAAAAAAATGTTTTTTTGGGAGTTGATTTTTAGGTGTAGTTTTTCATGGGGTGAATTTTGGTATGGGTGAAATTTTGGATTTTTCGAGAATTAGTTATGTCCATTCTTTGGGGTTTTTTCTTTTAATGGGGAAAAGTGTATTTTTTTTGCGATTGAATTTTTAGATTCTTCGTTTTGAGATCTGGATTTTGGTATTATCGACATTTTCACTTTTTTCGGGACGAAAATCTGATAGAAATAGGCCTAATTTGGGTTTAAGGGTGTGAGAAATGAAAATTGTATCGTCACTCGTCAGTCGTTAAAAGTCGGTGCAAAACTCGGTATTTTTTTGTGTTTATTTTTAGTAATTTTACTTTTTTCTCCGTTTAAAAAACAACAGACAAACCAGCGGACACGTTGACATCTCACGACCGACCTTTAAACATGGGATACATCGTAACTCCATATCCATACCCAAACGGGACGACGGGACACATACCGGTATCCATGGTAGGAAAAATTAAAATTTTATTTTTTATTTTCAAAAGAAAAGATAAAATCAAAATTTATATCTTAGAAAAAGTGATTTTTATACGAGAGAAACATGTAAATCGATAAGATAAGTGTCCCTAACGTGGATTTGTGACAAGAAAAATTCATTTTCTTCGCAAAACAAACAACAAGTTGTAAAACTGCGCCCACAAAATCGGTTTTAGGCCTTTTTCCCATAGAAAAGTATTGAAAAAGGGGAAAAAAGCGTCTTGTTTTGTCCGTTGGCGGGCTATTGGCCCCTACAGGTCAGTTTCGCTCGTGTTTCCGAGTGGGTCCTTTGGAATTTTCGCTTTAACTGCCTCTTCATGAGTCGTCCCACCCTCTCGGTTTTCTTATCTCGGCTCCTTATCTCAACTGGCAGCCAAACTTGGCCTCCATTTTGTACCGAGACACATTTGAGTGGAAAAAATTAAAGAAATTAAGAAAAAATTTCATTTTTCTTTTTTTTTAAGATTTGGGTTTGATCGGAATTTGTTCTCGGTTGTTGGGAAAAGGTGATTCCGAAGTGAAATTTTATTTATTTATTTTTTTTTTTAATTTTTGGGGTGTGTTTTTTGGTTTTTCACATTTTTTATGGGTGTTGACTTATCGGGGATTTGGGGGTGAGTTACGCGTGATTAATGGTGGGTTTATCTAAGAGGTGATTAGCAAGCGGAAATGTGTGGGATTTGGGTTTTTAGGGTTAAAATGCAGATTGGGGTTGGAAAATGTGATTGAGAATCGTAAAAGGGGGTAAAAAGGGTTTGAGTTTATATTGGTGATGATAAAAGGCGATTCATTAACGGAAAAGTAGAGAAAGTTGATGAATTCAAATTTTAGGCTTAAAATGTCATTTATTATCGTTAATAAGGTATCTAAAAACGCGGTTTAAAGCGAAAAAAATAATGACAGACAGCCGAAAATACGAAAATTTTAAAAATAATTTTCGAAACTGATTTTTTTAAGGTCAAAAACACTCAAATTACCTTTAGGGTAACTCTAAAACGTGGCTCAAAAAACCAAAATTTCTACTAAAAACCCAACTTTAAAACAAATTAACCCCA
The DNA here is from genome assembly GCA_034695745.1 of Geophilus truncorum. Lineage (NCBI taxonomy): Eukaryota > Metazoa > Arthropoda > Chilopoda > Geophilomorpha > Geophilidae > Geophilus > Geophilus truncorum. The sequence goes on along the minus strand of JAQFZP010001221.1, from coordinate 19,060 downwards.
AATCAAGCGGGGATTAGTTGCGGGTGACGCTAAAAGGCGATTAAAAATGCGAAAATGCACTTTTTCTCACTTCACTTTGACCTTTTGGGTGTTTTCCTTTCTGCGCCAACACCACGTGACAATTGGCATTCGCAACCCCCAACACCCCCTGGTGGACCGCCTTGGTGGTTAAGACGTAGGGGAGGTCAAAAATGGAGGAGTGGGTGTCCAATCACCACCCACCCCCATTCTACCCCCTCTTTTTTCCTCTTTTCTCTTCTTTTCTCTCTCGATTTTTCTGCCTGGGGTTTTTGACAGACACTGGAGACCCCTGGAAACCCCTCTTTCTATCCCTACTGTACTTCACAGACCCCCATGCCCCCTACCGGACAAATTGTCACTGGTTTTCACACGTGTTGACTTTTTTTTTTTTTTTTGAAATGAAAAATTTAATTTTTTTATATTTTTAATTAAAGAGAATTTTAAGGGTGGATTTTATTTTTGATGAAAAGTGGGAAAAATGGGTTGTTTTTTTAGGGTTTTAAAATTAAAATTTGAAAGTTTGGTTTATTTAAAATGTGGTTTTATTAAAGGGAAAGTTAGGGGTTGAATTTTTCGATGAAAAAGTGTGGGTTTTTTTGTTTGAACGAGGTTATGCGAGATGTTTTAGGTTGGGAACAGTAGGGAATGGATGGTAATGTAAAAATTGAAAAAATATAGGTTTTAGAATTTTTTTAATTAAAGGGAAAGTTAGGGGTTGAAACAAATTGTGAAGAAAATTGGGTTGAGAGTGAAAAAGTGTAAAAACATGAGTTAAGCCTAATTTCAACGTGAGAAAATTAAAAAAAAATAATAATTTTAGACTAAATTAATGTAATTTTAAATTAAAGGGAACTTAAGAATTAAAAAAATAGGGATAATAAATAATTAAAAAAATAAAAATTAAACCTAAAACCCCATTTCCAAAAACATGAATTATTTTTTTTAAATTTTAAAATTAAAAGTAAACTTACCCCTTCACACCCCCACTCTCCCCTACCCGCCCCCACCCCCCCCCCCCCCCCCCCCCCCCCAAAAAAAAAAAAAAAAAAAAAAATTAAAATGGCGGCCATAATGAATTAAACCCGTGCAAAAGGCAATTTTCCACGGTGGAAAATGTTGGGAACATTGGGAAAACCCCTACGGTGTGCCAGAGCAACAAGTGACCCCATAAATCAGGGTCAGAAACGCGAGGAGGGGGTCACGTGTGTCCACTGACCACTGACCTGTGCGAGTACCTGGACTGCGCGCACTCTGGAGGCTTAATGCAGCATTCTTGGAAAGATGTAAATGTTAAAAGGGGGTTTTGGATGGAAAATGGGGGTAAAATAAAAAGAAGTGTCGAGTTTCTCGTTTCCTTTTCCTGTCTCGGGTCTTTTCTCGTTTTATGACCCCCACTTGGGTCCGGTCCACCGCGACACATGTGGAGCTGTTTGAGGTGATAAATGGCGTCGTCTTAAGGGATTTGCAAGGTCGAACTAACAAATTTTCCTAATGAATTTTAGACTTGTTTTTTCAGTTAGGGGTAATCAAGGGATGGGTATTTCGGCTTTAGAATGAGATGGAATTTTTTTGGGTTATTTGTAAGGGATATTTTTGTTTTAAATTATGAGTGTTGATTTTTTTTATTTTTTTTAAATGAAATTTTTAAGGAAATGGTTAATTTTCTTTTTAATATACAGACTTACGGTATTTTTATTTTTTAGGGCTAATTTTATTTTTTACTTAGTTTTATCACTTTAAAAAGTTATATATTTTTTTAAATTTTAGGCTTAATTTTGTGATTTTTTTAAAATTTCCGAATTTAAAAAGTGAATTTTTCATCTTCAGCAATAAATTTTGACTTACGGTAATTTAAGCTTAAAATAATATTTTAGCTTTAACTTGATGAAATTTAACCAAGAAATTGATATTTTAATAAAACTAATGCCCAGTTTACACGGCACCTGAATTTCGAAGTTCGCGAACTTCCCAACTTTGACGTTGGCTGTGTAAATGCGCGAACTTCGAAATTCGTAATTCGAAGATGAACTACGAAGTTCCAAACTTCGAAGTTGAACTTCGAAGTTGGTTGTTGTGTAAATGCGCGAACTTCGAAGTTGAGATTAGGAACTTCGAAGTTCGTAATTCGAAGATGAACTTCGAAGTTGGGATTAGGAACTTCGAAGTTGAACTTCGAAGTTGGTTGTTGTGTAAATGTGCGAACTTCGAAGTTGAGATTAGGAACTTCGAAGTTCGTAATTCGGAAATAGGGAGTTAGCGAAAACTTGGTACCAAGTTGCAAACATACAAACAGACGAACCAAAAACTTTGTTCATTTATATGTTTGTAGCTTGGTATATTAAAATTTATGAAACAGTGTGCAAACAAGATTAACAAAGTTTCAAACTTACAACTCTATTAAGTCAGAAATGATTCTGACTTAGATGTTAAAAAAAGATAAATGTTACAGCTGATATAAATGGTAAGTAAAAAATGGGGTTTATTATCGTAATTTGATGGTAACTTGATCACAAATCCAACGGGATACAAGGCAATTTTCGCGGAAACTGCAAAACGAAACACGAAGCGACAGAAAATGGCGGCTTCGCCAAAACAAACAATCGGGAATCGCATGTATTGCGAATGCGCAAACAAAGTTGGTAAACGAAGTTTTTCATACCAACTTATACCAGATTGTTTGTACGTTGGTATAGAACATTTTGCCAAGTTTGTAACTTGGTAATTCAAACCCAAGTTTTCGCTAACTGCCTAATCAACTACGAAGTTCCAAACTTCGAAGTTGGTTGTTTTGTAAATGCACGAACTTCGAAGTTGGGATTAGGAACTTCGAAGTTCGTAAATCGACGATGAACTACGAAGTTCCAAACTTCGAAGTTTGGAAGTTCGTAATTCGAAGATGAACTACGAAGTTCCAAATTTCGAAGTTTGGAAGTTCGTAATTCGAACTTAACGTTGTGTAAGTTCGATGTTACCGAACTTCGAACTTATTTTTCTTTTAGGAGTGACGTTTTTCCGGTTCGGTTCTCCATTTAATTCGAAGTTGGTCGTTAATGCAAATGCGACCAACTTCGAACTTTTAAACTTCGAATTTTCAAATTTTAAACTTCGAAGTTTACGAACTTCGAAGTTTAGGTGCCATGTAAACTAGACATAAGTGTTTTTAGACCTAATTTTGCGTTTTTCTTAATTTCATCACTCAACAAGAGATTTTTAAATATTTATTTTAAGCCTAATTTTATGATTAACTCAAAATTTCTGACTTCAAAAAGTGAATTTTAATCTTAATTTTAATAAATTTTGACTTATTTTAGGCCTAAAAATTTTTTTTTTTTGTTTTTTAAATAAAAAATAAGCCTAATTTAGCTTTATTTCAGGTTTTAAGCATAAAACGAAAACTTTGAATGTCACAAGCTTTATCTCGCTGAGCCATTAGGCCTAACTTTTCCTTATTTTCAATTTTTTATTTGTGATTTAAATGAAACAGGATTTTAGTGATGGAGGTTTTTGAGGACATGACCGGGTGGAGGAATAAATAAATAAATAAATGCATGTGGCATGGACAAGTGAAGTGGAGTCAAGCCAAGCCAGGCTTGTTTCTGTATAATCTGGTGATTTGTAGATGACAATTTACCCCCTTTAGTAAGACGGTAAAAGTATGCCCAAGATTAGATGCAACTCTGGCTTCAATTCACTCTTGGACTTTGAATTTTACGTTACACTGACTTCTAGCTGGAATTAAGTCATTTTTTTCTATTAATTTTAGGTCTAAAGATGGGTTTTCACTCAGAATGCTGAGTTTTAGCTCTTTTTGTGGTTGGTTGACTTAGGCCTGATTTGGTGTATTTGCCATTGAAATGGTGCATTTTTAAGCCTAATTTGGTTACTTTTAGGTCTAAATTTAAATTTTAGACTTGTTTTGTTAATTTTTAAAACCAATGATTTTTTTTACAGTGATTTTTAAGCCTAGTTTTGTATGTATTTTTGTAAGTTAGGTCTAATTAGATTTAATTTAGTTGATTTTAGGATGTTTTAGGCTTAAAATCAATTTTAGGTATAGAATTTTATTAAATTACTTTAGTTTGTATGCTTAATTAGTGTTTATTTTACTAATTTAGGCTTAACTAGGCTTAATTTAATCTTCTTTTGGCACCAAAACTATTATTCTGTTGTAAAAAGGGTTTTTGTCTACTTGAACAATGGCTGAAAGTTGTTTTAAAGCTTAGTTTACCCTAATTTTTGGAAGATTTAAGCCTATTTTTGCAGTTTTTAGGGTAAAAGTGCATTTTTCTGGTCTTCAAGTGTGTAATTTGGTTACTTATTTTCACAAAAGGGTGTCAAAATGGGGGAGGGCTAAGGTGAAAGAAGAGGGAAATGTTAAGGAGGACAACTTTTCTGCAAGTTCATGCATTCAACTCCTACCGGTACCCCATTCTCAAATCCCACATTCCTGCAACTCAATTTTAAAACATAAGAGGTTTAAAAAATTGCAAATAATTTTTTTAATTATATTTACAAAACATTAATTTCACAGTTTGATGCAAGGGAAGGGGAAGAGGCTTAATAAACCCTCATGTTTCATAATAAGTAGGGATTTTAAAGAAATAGAAGACTCAAAATCCAGATTGAGCAGCCATTTTAATTGGTAGGGGAAAGCCCACCCTCTACAAGATTAAGGGGTGGTTTGGATCATGATGACCCCTCCTCCAGTTTATTATTTGTCAGAAAATTAATACCACACATAATTTAAGTGTGATCAAAGCTAGAGATTTAACCCTAATTTAAGCCTGACTCAAACCTTGACAAGCAATCATCTATTTAAAGACTAAGTAATTTTTTCCATGTTAAATGTGTACAATGTGGCAAGGCCATGAGTTGGAGGCATGATTCAATGTTTTTATTGTTAAAAGACAACATAGTAACTTTTATTGAGTTGAGACGAAGGTGAGGTTTAATGATCGAGTGGTATAGTTAAGCAACATTAAAAGAAACTGATAAAGCTTTTGAACACTTTGGCCATACGCGACCTGTCACATTACAAAACACTACAAATTTTTCATTCATTGTTTTTGATTGATGTCAACAGTAGAGCTGAAGTTCATTCTTCGGAAAATGTTAACTTTCAAGTGAAAGTTGTTAGAGATACTGAAAAACTTGGGATCGAGCTTCAAACCTGCACTCATAAGAACCAAAAATTTTGTTCATTTGTAAATTTGTAGCTTGGTACTTTAAAATTTCTGAAACAGTTTGCACGCAAGATTAACAAAGTCCCAAACTTATACTCCACAAATCTATCAAGTCACATACAGTATACTGTACTTGTGAATGAAATGTTACAGTTGATATAAATGTTAAATATAAAATGGTGTTTATTATCGGAATTATCGAGTTTTGGACTCCATATTCCCTGCAAAGTCACAGCGAGGATCGTCCATTTTGCACAATTTATTAAGCAGCTACGTGCTGTTGGCCCCGGATCGCATCCTCGTTATGCGAACACACATTCCCCCTCCACCCACCCCTCGAACAGTCGTTGCACGTGGCTTTTTTCCACTCCGGATAATGATGAAACTGTGAAAAATAGTATGGGCCTCGCCTGACACATAATAATTTGCCGGGAAATAATACCAACATGTTTGCTGCTCTAATCATCTTAATAACAGGTTGCAGCTCAACTGCATGAGATTTGTATACATGGTGGCTGCATTTTTCTTGGCCAATACACAACAAGCCTATTACTTTTTCATTTTTGGCCCCCTCCAATGGAAAACTGTTGTCTTGTTGCGTGGTGTTTAAGAATGCATGGCTAGAAATTGTGCCTATTAAGCACTTAGGCCTAAGGGGTGGGTTGGAGTCAGATGTAAAAATTGGGTGTTGGAGAAGAAAGTGCAGCTATGATGGTTGATGGAACAATAAATTCATAAGGGGGAGGGGATGGAGCATGGAGATGGGAGGGATGTGAGGGAAGGGAATGAAGGGAAGGTAAAGAGAAGAGAAGAGATGCTAGTATTTGATTTGCATACATTTATTCTTCAATCAAGTGGGAAAATGAGGAGGAGAACAAGATGCCATTATGAGGTGTTGAAAATGGAAATTGCAAAGGAGAAATTTGTCTGGTTTTTTTTTTTTATGGTGGATGGATATTTGATGAGGATTTGAAGGAAAATTCATAAAATCAGTTTAAATCTCTTTAAATCTTTTAAAATAAATTTTACACAAAATCTGTCTGAATCTTAAAATTAATCTTGGAAAAATTTTTAAATTTTAGAAAATTAAGGTAAAGCTTATAAATCTATATAAAATCATGCTAAATCTCTTAAATTTATAGAAAATAATGGTAAATTAACAAAATCCAAAGATAATTGTAGTAAATGTCTTGAATTTGTGGAAAATTATGGTGAATCTCTAAAAATCACAGAACTCAAGTGTAAATCTTGATAAATCTTTCTAAATTACATGCAAATCCACAAAAATCTAACTGTAAATTATCAAAATGTGTGTTAATTTTAAGAATTTGTGCAGGTCTGGAAGTTGTCTTTAGATTCCATGAGCAAAAGCAAACTGGATGTTGAGAAACAGCTGCTTGGTAGACAGATACAGCATCTACTTATCCACACTTACTCATAAGTTTGAAAAGCACATTTATATGCTTATTACATTTGATTATGGTTATTATGATAAGTGGAGTGCAACACAAGTGTGCATCATCCTGTCTATAAATAAAAGGCCATAAAAAACAAACCAAAACCAAAATTAAACAAACTACACTGGTGCACTTCGTTGTGCAATATTCAGCTGCTTCAAACCAAAAAAAGAACAACTAAACACCTAGACTTAAAAAAAATGCTTTGTAATGCTAAAAACGTATAGGCAACTTGCAGCACAAGCATTAAGAATCTGGCTTCTGATTGGCTGAGTCTTAATACTTGACAATCCTAACCAAAGCATAGTATGGATTAGTCACTTTAGCTGATTCTGATTTGGCATAAAGTGAATGAAAATCGCCTAATCAGAAAATTGAACTCTGATGTCATTTTTTGGCTAGTTTTTACACTAAATCAGATTTATAGCAATAAATGGATTACTTTGAGATTGTTCTTTTTATCTTGTGATCGTTATCAGATAAATTTTGATGTTTGGTTCGTCTAAAAAGTCACGAAGAATAAAGTCGACTTTAGGTCTATTGCAGTCACAAAACAAAAAATAACTATATTGGTTAGGGCTAGTTGCACCAATGAAAGTTAAAAGTTAACTGGAGTTTAACCAATGTTAAAAGTATTGTTACCGGTACTTTGAGATTGACCTATTAAAGAGCATCGAAAATCTCAGACCGTTATCTTTTAAACATCAAAACTAGCGTTCGACTTGTTAAAACACTAGTTGATGTTGAACGCCGAGGTGACCTGGAGATTCACGAGCTGCAAGGTGTGGGTTTGAATTATTCGCTAATAATTTTTTCTTCAAAGTAATTTTCTACATCTTGGGAGAAGGAACCATGAATAATTGATGAAGTTGTTAGCGAAAAAAAAAAACACAATTTTTTTTCTTTAAAAAAAAAAAAAAAAAGAAAGTTGTTTGTTAGTAAAGAACTTATTTCTTTTCATGTGGCTTGATTGCAGTCCCTTAAGTGTAATTGAATTTAGAATGTTGATGGAGTCAGTTTCAGCTTCAAATTTATTTTGGAAGAAGAAAAAATTTAATTTTTCTTTTTTTGAAAAAAAGCAAAAAAAATTCATTGGCTTGAGTTCTAGTTTTACACTGGTTGAATTTTAAGAGATTTTATTGGTTCATTTTTTGGTGTGGATTGAGTGGAAGCAGCATTGTTTGTGTTTCCTGTTGCTTGAGGTGTGGAGAAAGAAACCCTGGTGGTCATTTTTATGTGAGATTGTGCAGGCAGTGATCAACAATGAAAGAGAATTGTTGGGAATGGAGGTTAAAGAATGGCTGCAGGGGTGTTTTTCTGTGATTGCATTGTTAAATAAAACTGTTTAGATTTAAGCTTGAGGTGAAATGAAGTTTAGGGTTGTGACAAAAAGTTGTCTGCCCTCTGCAGGCAAAAAAGGGAATTTTTTTCATTGGTTGAAAGTGATGAATTGATGTGGTAGTGTTTTAAAAAAATATAACAACGTTGAATTAATGTTGCTAATTATCAAAGAATTTTTGAATAATGTTTGTACATTTCTTGATGTGTTAAAATGATTGTTTTTCATTGTTTGTTGTGTTTTTAAGTACGGTAGTATTTTGTTGTTGAAAAAATTGGTGCAATATTGTTTTAACATTAACTAATTTTACAAATACCGTACTGTTTTACTACTAATTTCATTGTTTTAACAAAAACTCATTGTTTCAAATCGTGTTTTAATGTTGAAAACATTATTTCAAAATTGTTTTAACATTACAAATACTGTTTTAGAGCTAATAACATTGTTAAAAACAATATCTCATTTCAAAACATATTTTAATGTTAACAATGTTACTTTTCACTTTTACTGAGAACAAACATGTCGCAACATTGTTTAACCACCAACAATGCATTTTTTATTCAATCCCTCATTTTAATTTTCCAAAAAAAAAGAGAAAAAATCTCCCAAACATGGCTGTGGTTATAAAAAATGACGTCATCACTGCAAATGTCAATTTCTGTAGCATGTAATTTGACTGCTGTCGAGATGGAAATGATAAAAGGCAATGCAAAACGAGAGAGATGGAAGGCATTGTGGGTAAATGAGTGTGTATTGTTGCAGGATGAAAATTTCATGGGCTGTGGCTCGCAGTTGTGGTGGGCCTCGGCTCGCAACATGTGCAACTTATCTGTCCATCTTGACAGGCCTCAATAGATGGCGGCTGGGGCTGATGGGAAGATGATTCATGGCCCTTGTTGTCATAGTAGCACAGCAGCCCTCCCTCAAATTGGATTGGCGTCCACGCTGATTGTCACCTCACCTCTTCAGGTGTTCCCTCAACCCCCTCTAGTGGCTATCTTTATCAAATACCAATTACTCACATTTGGGCATAACAGTTTAAAAAGAAAAGATGGTAAATGATTGTTGCTGGTGTTTAATAATGGTTGTAATGTGTTTTTTTGCAGTTGAGTATTGTTGAGTGTTGTTTTTGTAGGTGAAATGTTGAAAATATTGTTTTTAATGATTAAAAGAATGTTAATTGGTGTTTTATAACACTGAAAAAATGGTTTTTAATCAGAAAAACAATGTTTTCATATGATAAACATTGTTTGAAACAAATAAGATACCGGTATACTAAAATAGCGGTTAAACACTGTTTCTAACATAAACACAATGATTTGAATCACAAAAATAGTGAAAACAATGTTTTTAATAATTAGAAAAGCATTTCTATCAATAGTGGCATTCAATATCTTAGTTTTTGTGGTTTTTTAAAAACAGTTTTTGATACATAAACGAGAAGAAAAACCATTTTCTAAAAACTACAAAAGCTTTAAAAACCAAGATGTTGAATGCCACTAATAAAAAAATAAATAAAAACAATAATAAACAATGTTCAAATGTGAAAGCCAGTGCTTTTATACAAATAACATAGTAAAACAGTGTTGAAATAATGTTTTTAATACTAAAATAATGGTTTTTAATCAGTAAAACACTGGAAAAAACAATATTTTAATATAATAAACATTATTTGAAACAAGTAAAATGTAATGAAGCAGTGGTAAAACAATGTTTGTAACACAAAAACACCTTAAATTACTAATCACACAAACAAAACAATGCCAAACACCATTTAGTAACATTGAAACAACATAAAAACAGCGTTCATCCCTCGCCATCGCTCTGAATCGAAATTGCCAGTTTTATTTTTAATCTACACAAACACAAAACACAAATACGAAGCGCAAGATTATCTTATATATACAAAGATTGTGGGTTGCCAGGCAACGCAACGAAAAGGACCCACGAGAAGAGGATGTGTCCTGGTGCTACTCACTCAACTCCATTTGCCTTCCCCCTATTCTAGGTCGGCGAAACACCCCTCGACTTGGGTCGGAGTTTGGGAATGGCTCGGCCTGAAAATACATATGCAGATGAGGTTTGGCATCTCGCGGCTGCCGGGTGCCGTCTGAAGGGTGCCGGGCTGACTCATGAGGGAAACCGGCGGCTGTCGCGGTGACGCGGTCCCGATTCCCCACTACAAACAACGGCCCCGGGGATAGGGATAGGGATAGGGAAAGGGATAGATGTTGTGAGGGGGTTTTACAGTCACTTTTGCTAAATTCTTGGCATTTGAATTAGTTGTATGTGAAAAGTGGGAAGTGGGGCTTTGTTAGGTTTTTTTTGGCCATGGGCCAATTTTTGAGGTTTTCATGACTTGAAAGTTAGGTTTGGCTATTTTTTTAGTTTTTGTTTTTTGCTCAGGAATTCTTTTTTTTTTCTGTTTGGTTTTTTGGCTATGCTAATTTTGTGAAATGGTTTTTAACTTGATTAAAAGGTTAACCACAAATTAGACTTTTTTGAACTTTGACTTTAGCCAAAACTTTCCAAACCTTGAAAATTCTCCCCCAAAATAACAAAAATTAAAAAATACTCAACCAAAAAAAACTTAATTATAAACAAAAATTTAAAAATTTAGCCATAACAAAAATTAAAAACCCAAAACCCAACAAGAAACAAAAAAAAAAATAAATAAATAAAAAATTCACACGAAAACTCAACACAGCACCGAACCCAGCACCACAAGCTTCTCTAACGAGCAACTTCCGGTTTAGTGTCTATTGACATTAATTAAGGTCATTTAATGCGTTTGAATTGCATCCATTTTGATGAAGCACAAAACCGAGCGAGACCGGGCCAAAACTAACAAGTAGACTGAGTCCCTAGCTCGTAAATGTTTGCAATGCCGGTCCCACTTGAGGAACGTCTCATTGCGGCGACCGAGGAGGGCGGAAGCGGAGGGCGAAGGCGGAGCGGCCCAAGTTTGATCAGATTTACGAGCAAACAGTTCACTGGGCGCCGTAATGTAGTCTTATCACTTATCTCGCAATTCGACTGGCTTATTAACAGTTAAGTTTTTGCAAAGAGACCCTTGTTTTTACTTCGATTTACACGGAATTGATCGAAGTGTGTTTCGAGGGACGAATTTGGGGTTTAGACCTACTTCCGGTTTGTGAAACGGTGCAAGGATATTGGGATTTGTGATGGATTGTGGGAAATAGATGTTTTTTTGGTGGGGTTGAGTGTGAGTATCGACTTTTTTAATTTAAAAGTTGGAAATAGATTTTATTTTTTTTATATAGATGTTTTGGTTTTTAATTGTAATTATTGATTTAATGGGATTATTGCGTAAGTAATCGATAATAATCGATACTAAGAATTTAGAAATTTAACTTTTTCATTTTTTTCAAATAATCGACTAAAAATCACTTCTTACAATTATAATCTGATAAACGATTAAATTCCCTTCGATAAAACCGAGACGTAAAACGACGGCCATAAATCGGATATTAAAAACGAGTCTCGATATAAATAAAAAGCGTAATTAAAAAAAAAAAAAAAGGAAAAAAAAAGCGTATATTTCTCAGGTCTCATTGTGTTGTCAAGTGAGTGAGTTAACTACTTCACTAGTAATTTATGATATAAGGTACCGAGGGGAAGCAAAAGTGCTAATAATTATTCCGGGTAACTGCATTAAATTCCCTTCACTTCTCTTACACCTAAAACACAAAAAATACTCAATTAGACACGTTACAACGAGGCCACAAAATCCAGGTGCTAAAAAAAATTTTTTTTTACAACTAAAAAAAAAATATTTTTTTTTAGACTACCAAAATGTTTCCATGATGGCCGCCGAACTAGAAAACTTGTCGCCAAAAATTTTTTTTTGGAAAATTTAGTGTCATGGTTAAAAGCAGTTGGAAAGTTTTTTGTTTTTTTTAAAAAAAAAGTTTCTTTTAGACTATACTAAAATGCATTCATGATGGCTGCCAATTCAAAAAAATAGTCGAGAAAAGAATTTTTTGGCCAAAATTGGAGTTCAAAAATTTCAGACTGAAATTTTTAAACCTGAGGTTTTTTTGAACTATACTAAAATGCATTTAAGATGGCCGCTAATTAAAAAAAAACTCAGCAAAAGTTGTTGGTGAAAAAATTGACCATAGCCAAATTCTAAGTTTAAATGTTTTCAGAAGAAAACAGCGAAAAATAAAACGCAAAACGGATAAATATTGAAAATTAATTCGCGAATTTCAAATCTATTAAATCTATTTAGCAAATTATTTTTTTATTTTTGAAATAATTATTTAATTAATTATTAATTAATTATAATTAAGAAAAGCGAATTCGCGATTTATTTATTTATTTCGCGCATTATTTTTCGTGGAATATCTGGCGCCCCAATTCAATATCCAAAAGTTTTTTCAACAAAAACTGTTTTCTGAATTGTACCAAAATGCATCCAAAATGTGCGCCAATTTAAAAAATAGTTCCCCTAAGTTTAGTTTTTTTTTATACCGTGTATATATAAAAAAAAAAATTGACCATGGCCAAATTTTGTTCAAAACCTTTTCAGAAAAAAGTTTTCCTAGACTATATCAAAATGCATCCAAAATGGCCGCCAGTTCAAAAAAAATTAGCTCTAGAAAAAAATTTCCCACCCAAATTAAAACCACATCAAAATGGCCGCCATTTCACCATCATTTATCCAACCCCTAAAAAAAATTCAAAACACGATGAATTAATTTCCACAAGATGGAGTGCGTTCCATCATCATCATCACAGACGCGCATTATTAACATTTCCAGGAAATGTAGCACAAACTCCCTTTTTAATTAAACGCCCCCTGGTGCAAGGATTGAAAAACTAATACCGTAGTCTCTATATTTACTCGATATTTTTTCCCTACATACGGTTTAAACCCCTAATAAGGTATTAATGAGCAGAACAAAACCACCCAGTCGACGCCCCTACAATCTCGACACGGGTGTGTATGGATCCGTGAACGAACGCCAACCTAAAAAAAAAAAAAAAAAAGAAAAGGTGGAAGTCACTCAACTCGATTTCAATGCCAGTCGTAGTCGTAATGATTTTGAATTGTTTGGTATTTACAGTGGAGCCCACGAGTAACGTCCTCGGTTAGCGTAAACCCTGTTATAACGTAACTTTTTTTTCTCCTTGGGTGAAACCTTCCAGCTATAGAAAAAATAATTCGGATATAACGTACTGTAAACGTTTATAGTGAAAACCTACTCGTAACGTAACGTTTTGTTGTATGAATATTACCCTTTTTTTAGTGGAAAGTTGCAAAATAAAATATAGATTTTCAAACTTTTGATGATTTTATTGTAGTTTATATAATTACAGTGAAACCCCGATATAACGTCATTCGTCGGATCGGCTGAAAAATGACGCTACAGAGGGGTTCACGCTATAAGCGATCAAGTTTAAAATAACCAATGCTACGCTGGGGAAAAATAAAAATTACGTTAGAGAGGGGTTTACGCTATATCAGAGTTCGCTATATCGGGGTTCCACTGTAATTAACAATAGGAAGCATCCAGAGCACCTAAAGAAATATGTGGCGAATACTGTACGGATGCTGTTGTAAAATGTAAAAAATACACTATATCCGAGTATCTGCTTATAACGTAAATTACGTTATAAGCGCGTACTTGGATATAGAGAAACGTTATAAACCGGTTCCACTGTATTTTGTTTTTATTTATTTTTTTGATGGTTTATGTAGGGGTGTGGTCGTTGGTGCGCCATGTTTTATTCGCTTACTGGCCCTGAAGTGAGGCCTGGTTATGGATTAGCAAGATGACAGGACTATTACCTGACACGCTATTTCAGCACCCAGTGTCAGTTTGGCAAGGAGTGGGCAATCAATTGTAATGATTTGTGGTTTTTACTCACTGAGGGCATTTGCCCCTCACCTAATTGCAAATTAAAAATATCAGAAATGTAAAAAAAAAAAAAAATAAAAATAAAAATGTATTTTTTTTTAATTTATTTTTAAATAACATTTGGAAATGATTTTATTTTTTATTTTTTGAACGTAGGCTTAAAGTCGATTGTTTAATTTTTTACGTGGTAAAATCACCTCCCTGGGTAAAATGGGTTTTGTGATTTTTAAAGGGAAATTGAAGTAGGCTTATTTGGTAATTGTGGGAAAAAGTGGAATTTTTTTAATTTTGTTTTTTTTAACTTTTAGTTGAAAAGTGAAAAATTTCATGTTATTGTTAACAGAAATTTTCACTTTTGTTACTTGAGAAAAGTAGAGTTAACTTGTTGTAAAAAGTTAAATTTTCACCTGAAAAGTATAAATTTAACTCTGAAAAGTTTATGAGGCCTGAAATTGTTATTTAATAGAAATAGGCTTAAAAGAGAAACAAATCAATTGAATCTATGGGAAGTAGGCTTAGGATGAAAATTTACAATTTTACTTTTTAAAATGTTTTTGCCACTCAAAATTAGACTAGAAAGTGAAAAAACTAGAAATGGGCCTAAGAATGAAATGAAATTGAATTATATCCTATGGAAAATAGCTTTAATATTAAAAAAATTACAAATTTTTCTAAATTAATAATTTTTACTGGACTAGAAAGTATGAAAAGTGAAAATAAGCATAAAAATTAAACAAAAATCAATTAAAACACTATAAAGAAAATTCCACACAAAAATTTACTGTAGAATGTAAAGACGTACGGGTAAAGGATAAAACCCAGTACATCCTACGGAAAATAGGCTTAAAAATCCAAACAAAAGTGAACTGGAATTCTGGAAAGTATAAAAACTTAAAATACTGTATACCAAAATAAAACAAAAACCCATTACATCCCAGTGGAAAATAGGCTTAAAAATCACAACTTCCAATTTTTCATTTAAAAAAAAAATCCACGCACAAAAGTGAACTGGAAAATATAGATAGGTTCTTTATAAACTAGAAATTTCATTTCTGATGTTTTGGCGATGAAATGAGCGAAGTGAGTCGACGGGGACTGTGTCACAACAGCTTTTGCTGTCAGCTCCACACGGCGGTAATTGCTATCATTATGCTGTGATGGTATTTTTTTTTCTTTCTCTCTTTTTCGGCTCAAGGACACCCAATGACAAGTGTTGTTGGCCAGACCCCGGGGCCTTTGCTAACAGGCCACATAACACTTCTTTTCATTGCCTTCAACCACTTGATTTTTCGCCCGGCTAAATGCTATTCAAAATAGTAAATAAATAGACATTTTTGACGAAAAAAATTGTTAAATATTAAAGAAGGGGTTAAGGGTGGGTATTACCCACCCTTAACCATTGCCTGCTGGGTAATGGGTTTTTTTGGTGGGTGTGGGTTTTGGGTTTTTTTCGGGTTTGGGGTGAGTTTTAGATATTTTAGACATGTTTAAAGTTTTGTTTTGAAGATTTTAGATTTTGATGTGAATTTTTACGGATAAAATAAATTTTTTAGATTTAAGTTTTTTATCAGCTTAGTGATTTTAGGCATTTTAGACCTTAAATGGACTAGATATGTGGATTATATATATATATATAGCTATGTGGATTATATATATATATATATAGCTATGTGGATTATATATATATATATAGCTATGTGGATTATATATATATATATAGCTATGTGGATTATATATATATATTTTTTAGAAAAATCCAAATTTTAAATTTTAGGTTCAACGCCCTCTATTAGTGAATAACAACAATTAAAAAAAAACTTAATTTGAAAAACTATCTTTTTATTAGATATAAAAAGATGCTATAGTGGGGCTGTAAATGAGAAAAACAATTTTTTTCTTATTTTTTTGGGTCTGAGGAAATAGGTACTTGAGTCAAGGGGTAAATGAGGGGTTAATGTGAGTAGGAGGGGTATTTGGGGGGGTTTGTTTAGTTGGCAAAGTCAAACAAGGGTTTGAAAATGGGTGGTCTGGAGCCCTGGGGGAGAAAATCACAACTACTGTAGGCAAAGAGAGAGAATGAGAGAAACATACCTACCACACCCCTTTTTCCTGTTCTGTTTTTAAGGGTAGTGGTGGACCCCCTCCTGAGGCCAATGAGAAAACAAACATTCCACTCCATTTTCAGACCTCTCTTTTGCTCCTGTTCAATGGGTGTGGTCTAAAAATGTCTAAAATTTAAAAGGAGATTTTATTAAAATTTATTTTACAACTTGATTTTTTTTAAAGCCTAATTCTCATAAGATAATGTTATAATTTTTTATGTAAATGTAAAAAAAATATATGTAATATTTTAGTCTAAAAACAACTAAAAGTCTAAAACTTGGACTCTCGAAAAGATTTAAAAATATAAAAACAATCTTTATTCAATTTTAAACCCTCACTCCTATAGGATAACATTATAATTTATTCCAAAACATTAGAATTTATTCCAAGACTAAAATTTGGTCTAAAATATCTAGGAAAAAAAAAAAAATCTAAACCCTCACCTAAACTTACTCTAAAAAACTAAAAGAATTAATAAATATAAAAAAACAAAACAAAATTTAACTTTTCACCCTAATCCCCATAGAATAACACACAAATTTATTCTCATACACAACCAAAACTTAATAAAAAAGTTCAAAACTCATCAACTCCCAGTAAAAAGCCCAACCTTGATCCTCTAAGCCTAATTCCCATAGGACAACACAGCTTATCGTTCTTTTAATTTGGGGTTAGTTTTTCTCCCACTTCACCTCACCCCAAAGAAAAAAAAAATTTTTTTTTTATCTGATTGGACCCAGATTGGTGGGGATATGGGGGATTTATTGTAAAAAAGTGATAGCAGAGGGAGTTGGCAAAATGGCGTGCAATCACGCGAAGAAATTGAAACTGTTTGAGATTTTTTCGTCGGTAATTCCAACATGTCGAACAATTCGGGAGTTGGGAACATGAAAAGCGAGATGTGCGCCGACTTAATACTTTTCTCCTATTTAAGGCTATTGGCAGCGAGATTTGCGGCCGAATACACTAGGAGGAGCGCAAAATGAGACGCACACCAACACAAATCAGCTTAAAACAGATTATGAGCGCTGCTCTAATCGCATTCTTCTCCTCAACTCGTCTAAAGTGCAATTTGAATATAAAATAAAATTGCTTTTTTTTTTACGTGGTGGTGGGTTAAGACTAGTTTACATTGGGTACGGTATCGTGGGCAGTTTTTGGTTGGATGGTGAATTTCATGGTGTTTAGTGAGGAATTGAAATATTTTAATGAATTAAGCCTAATCTTCATAGGATAACGTGGGATTTTTGGTTTTGTTTGTGAAATCTCATAAAATCTCACGAATAACAAAAATAAAATATTTTTCAAAAAATGTTACGTTTAGCGTTTTTGTTTTGCGTTTGTTTTCGAAATTCGCAAACTGTCTATTAGCCATCCCACTACCGGGAATTAAATTCCTTCAATCACACCATGTTGGGTCAAATATGACTTCTAAAATGAGCATGTGCGTTTCAGGTTTTCTTAAATCCAAACATTTTCCTCCAAGTCACACAGTCATGACATTGGCCATTTGCATTGGTAGTCATAAAACCAGATGCGATTTTTCCTTGGTGGAAAACAAACATTAACCTAACAACAATGATATAGCAGCGAGAATTGCAGGCAGGGGCAGCAAGGACAGTTTTTGACAGATTCTGACGGTAAATTTTTTACTTTAATTCGTTTTTATTTGATAATTACAACATAATATCACCAAATAAAAATATAAGCATATTATGTGATGCTTAATTTGAAAAGTTATAATAATTTTGAGTGATGAAAAAATCATTTCTATATTTATAAAATTTAAATGTTCATGCGTGCATCAATTTGACCCCACATGGTATTGCAAAGGATAACCCTACCATAGGTTTACATTGGAAATTGCGTGTTTTTATTTCATTTTATGGCATAAAAACGAGTTGAATGTTTATATTAATTAAAAGTTTCTATAAAATCGCCATATTAACGTGATTTTGACACTTAACTTTAATTTTCAAAGGTTAACATTACAATTCACCACTTTTATCAAAAATAAAACCACAATCTTGAATTTTCGACTTCAAAAAATAAATTTCACTTTTTTTTTTTTTTTATAAAAAAACATCAACAACATCTCGTAAAATCTCGCGAGATTTCGCAAAAAATCAAAAACATCACAATACTACATATCCTACCTAATTAATCTAACCCTAAAACTCATAGACTAACATTAAAAAACGTCCCAACCACACACAAAGCTCAACCAACTTTACAAAACTAGGCCTAAATTAGTTTTTTTTTTTTTTTTTTTTGTATAAATTTTGTAAAAAAAAAAAACTTTTCCCGATAAGAGATTTGATTTAGGCTTAGATGCGCATTGTTGGTGCAGTCGCTTTTCCCCTTCCATTTTTTCCTCGGTTTGTAATTGGAGTTGACAAAGGAGTCTGTGAAACATGCAAATCTGCTCAACATTATGCTTGAAGGAGTTTTTTTACTGCTTTCGAGCTTCAACAGACGGATTTCTAGCAGCAAAATGAAAATAAGAATTTATGTTTGTGATGTGCGGAAAAAAGGGAGAAAAATATTCGAATGAAATGATAGCTGAATAACGCCATTTTTTAACCCATCTTTAATCGCTACCGCCCTCTAGCGATATTTTTTTAATTTTTTTTTTTTAAGGAAAAGGTAAATTGCAAATATTTAAATTGCGAATTAAATATTTAAATATGTGAATTTGTATGAAATCAAATGCAACAATAAATAAGAGTTGTAGTTTCAAAATGGCCGCTGGGTAGGAATTTATGTAATTTGATTTTAAATTTTTATTATTTTTTTCATTATAAATATTGAAAAATTAAAGGGTTGTGTTTGGAGGTTGTAAAGTTGGGTAAATGAGGTTGGGCGGCCATTTTTATGAGTGAACTAGAAGGTAAAAAGTGAATTTTATCATAAAATAAAATTTACATATAATTTAATGTTTTGTTATTGTTTGATGGTGTTTTACATTGTTGTAATCATGTCAGAATGAAAATCATTAGCTGCATTCAAAGTTAAAAATCAAAATCGGATTAGTTTGATTAAGTTGATTGGTGACGTCATTTGCACAAC
>JAQFZP010001220.1:0-21210 GCA_034695745.1 Geophilus truncorum | reverse complement strand
TGACGTGGTAGGCATTACAGACGACACCGGATTGGAAATTTTTACGTCTCCACGAATAGACATAATTAGCGTTTGCACCTCGAGGACGGCACAAAGATGCGGCTTCCAAATTGGTTTTTTTTAGGGTTTTTGTTTTTTGTCTGAAAATAAAATTTAAATATTTAGTTTTTTTTTTATTCTTAGATTTTGTAAATTTTGACTAAATATAAACAAAAATATTTTGATCGGAAATTCGACGAGTTTACGTATTTGTAAGAATTTACAACTTGATTTTGTCTTTTATCCGGAAAAAAATAAAATATTTAGTTCTTTTTAGGCTTAAATTTTGTCAAAAAATTAGAAATCTTAGTTTTTTTAGTCTCAAAAATCACTAAATACACAAATATCGGATAACGACGATATTTATATATTTGTAAAAATTGATTTTGGCTTTTCAACAAAACAAAAAAAAGAAGAAGATATTTTTTAAACTTCTGTCGACGTCATTTTTAATTCATCGATAACGTTCACATCTCTCAATTACTACAACACAACCATTCATTTTCCATCCAATTTCACACTTTTCTAAAATAAAACCAAATCACTATATACACAAATATAATATTTTGATCGGATATCGACGAGATTTATATATTTGTAAAAATTGGTTTTGACTTTTCAACAAAACAAAAAAAAAATATATATATATATATTTTAAACATCTGTCGACGTCATTTTTAATTCATCGATAACATTCATATCTCTCAATTACTACAACACAACCACTCATTTTCCATCCAATTACACAATTTTCTAAAATAAAACCAAATCCCAAATAAATCCACGACTCATCTAAATTCCATCATTTCACATTTCATAACACTTCAAATCACATTTACAACTCCTATTTACGTCGTTTGACGTCCGATTCATTAGTCACACAACCTTAGCATCATTACATAACATAAATATAAAAAAAATAATACTGACATAGCTGTACGGTACGTCGATGTCCGGCACAATATTTTTCAAAATGTTGTATATAACATAAAGGCACTTTTCTTCTTCCTTTTCTTTCTTTTTTTTTTTTCTTTAAAGCTTTTTAAACATGTTCACTGGTGACACTCAAAAATTTCTAGTATAATTCCAATTTTCTTCTCACACCCTACATAGAACTTCAGCGAATCATCTGTAAAGGAAAAAATAAATAAAAAAAATTACACGAGATCAAATCAAATGTCGTCATATAACTCTACCAAATCGGGCTTACAAATATTTGGCACGCAAAGCACAAGACTAAATTGGGGCAAAGTAACAACACGTGCGATTTTTCACTTTTAGCGGCCAAAATAACTTTTACGTTCGATTGCCAAAAAGACGAAGGAAAAAAAAATCGAAAGAGAGGTTTATCAAACCGTAAAATCGTAATTAATCCTGCCTTGATGCAGTATCTTATTATTCAACCGGCTTTTCGCACTTATGTAACCCTATTTAGGAAATATTTTGTTTGAAATTTACGTTGTAAAATTAGAACGATTTTATCGCCTTGTGATGTTCGATTGGCGCTGCCATTTTATAGGAAAACGATGTCTGTTGGTCGGTCGTTTACTGCCCGTGTTTCACTTACCGCCGCAACCACTGTAAAGGATGCAAAAGATGTTGTTATCTCAGATGACCTACATCCCGCGCCACAGCCACATGTCCGCCATTTATTCTTTAGCGAGTGTGTCACGATGACGTCATATCGCAGTGACGTAACGACGCCTAATCATGTTTAATGTGGGAGTTAGAAAATAGAAAATTGCTTTTAAATTGAAAAATCAATGTTATTTTCATTTTTTTTGCGTGTGGCAAATCAATTTTTGGATTCCACAATGGGAATGGAAATAAAACGACATCTAGTGGCGTTATGTTGAATCGCGAAATCAATAAATGTTTGTTTTTTTTAACTGTTTTATTAAGATAAAATGATAAAACACCGGTATAATTCAGTAACAAAATTATATTTTTAAGTAGCAAATAATGGATATATTTTTTAGTAATAAATGAATATGAAGTTAGATTCTTGATATAATATGAAAAATATCAACTTTTGACTTTATTTGCTTCGCCGTTGACGATTCGATAACAACTTTTTCACCTGTAACAGTTTTAATTTGTAATTAATTAAACAATTAATACACTAATAAATAAAAAAATTATTACCTCATCGCGGCCTTTATCGACTAAATCAGCAGCTGTTTTGTGTTCTCGATTGGTAACTTTGTTGCAGGCGCCGACATTGAGCAGAAGTTTCACAAACTTCATCTGTTCGCACTCAGTCATTGAATTTAACACCGATGCATAATGCAACGGGGTTTGACCCGAAAAATTCGGTATATTTACAGTCTCGTTTAACGCCTTGTTGCTAACACTGCATAAAACCTATCAAAATAAATAAATAAATAAAATTTTACTTAATTAATAAAATATATTAATTAAATACCTCCAAAACTGGTAAACATTTATTCGCAACTGCGATGTGAAAAGCAGTTTTCCCACTACACTTTTCTTGGCAATCAACCGATGCACCGTGACGTAATAAAAAGATAACCGCAGGTAGAGAATCAATGACTTCCCTCTGGTTCTCTTCGATTGGTTTCACTCGTCCGTGGCTTTCGATGGCGGAAATCAAAGGTGTTCTGCCTGAGTAATAAAAATAACAAGTGGGATAAGTAATTATCTTCCATAAAAATTCACAAAAACATTTTACCTAATGTATCGAAACAATCAATCCTCGTCCTGGGTGACCGGTTAATTATTTCCATTATCGGTAAAAACCGCTTCCCAAACTGCGCCGCGTAGTGGAGAACAGTTTCCCCAGTATTTAAGCACGGTTCGTTTGGATTTGCGCCTTTAGCCAGAAGATATTCGACGAGTTTATCTTGTCTGAGATTTACAGCGATGAATAAAGGTGTTTCGCCATTGCTATTTTTCACGTCTAAATTCTCAACACACTGTTTTGCCATTATATTTATCAAACACAGTGATGCTAACTCCATTTTGTTGTTCAGAGCTATATGAAGTGGTCTGGAATATTAGAAAATAAAATTATTTTTATTTAAATATAATTATTATTATTATTTTTTTATTTATATATAATATACCTGTCACCATCTTCATCACCTGACATCAACTGTTCATCGGATAACTTAGATGCCCAGCAGTGAATATCTCTCTTTTCCTTTTCATCATAATTAGATAAAATGCTCTTCCGAATTTCATCCGCATCTAATAGTGTGGTAGAAACTGAAATAAAAAATAAAAACTGATTTTAACCCTAATTTACAATAAAAAAATATAATTTTTACTCATACCATTTCCATTTAAGGTCATTTCGCACTTCTTCTTTATCGGTCTGAACTTAATTTGCGAAAAAGCAGTGACAGGATCCATCAACGGCTGAGCCAAAACATAAGTTTGAACGCCAGTCACTTGCACAAACGATTGAATCGTGTTAGTAAACAACGTCACATTTTGATTGACGTTATTCATCAACATTTTCTCATTCTCAACGACTGTGACTGGAATAGGAGTCGAATCGCACAGGGTAACAGTTTCGTGGAACTCATCATCAACTTTCTTCGTATCCAAATCGTGCAAAATCTTCTCGATTTCATCGTGGTAAACCTTCGGATCCAACTTCTCGTTATCTTTCACAGCTGTGTGATCTTCGATCAACCCTATGAATTTACTCACAGCGTCGTTACTTTCATCCGACACCAAAAACGGACAGAAACTGTCAGTTGTCGCGTCGCTTTCGTAGACCGAAGCCGAAGAAGAGTAATCACTCGTAGGTGAAAGAGTGTATCTGGAATTCGGCGAAACGCTGCATGGATTCGGTGACGAAGCAGAGGTGGAGTTGATCTTAACTTCACCTCCATTCTTGTGCATGTATTGTTTCCTATTCGGTGATATCGAGAGCCCGTTTTCTTCGTCCGTGATCGTGTTCGGGAACACCGTGAGCAAGCTGCCATTGTTGTAAGACGGTGGTGGCGAACCCAAAGACGAATCTGAGTTCGTGTACGGAGAATAAGACGGTTTTGATAACTCGTACGGTTGCGATTTGGTTCTTGGTCTTTCATTCCTCGATGGACCTCGTGCGATTAACTCGCAGTGTTTGATTCCGTCGGTTTCTACATCTGAGTTGTCGGTTTCTTCTTCTTCTTCATCTTGATGAGATAAATCGGTGACCCGTGGATCTGGTTTCAGGTTAATTAATTTCTTCTCATCACTGGTTCTAATTTTCAAAATAGAGTTGAGTTTTCTCGTTTTCTCGTCTACCGAATCATTCGCCGAGCCTGATAAGTCGATTGTGTGACTCACTATCCTCGCCATTATTTTTTTTTAGCTTGACCTATAAGTTTTACATTTTTCCTTGATTGGGAATTCTATTTATACGGGGTAAAATAATTAAAATTAGATGATAAGTTTGTGTGAAGTTTTAAGTGGTAAACTTACTTTGATGTGTTGAAAGAGAGAGTTTAGGTTTCAGTTGTTATATCAGCCAAAGTCCAGCGAGACAAGAAATATGTAATTTCCGTAAACTTAAAGCTGAAACTGCGTCATAAACATTTAGTGGGAAAAGTGGTGGAAAAACCAACTGGTTTAATTCTTATTTTTGATTCGCTGTTTGTATTTTTGTAATCTACGGATAGAACGAGTCTGTGAGGTGAGCACTGCGCATGCTCGAATAAAGGATGATTAACAAGTAATTGCGACGACAAGTGTAAACTTCTTGTAGTTTAAAGTCTAAAAGACCAAAGGAAAGTTCCCTTTGATCTTAAGAATTATTTTATTTGCAATAAATATCAAGATTATTATTATTTTTTTTTTTACATAAATATTGTAATAAATTAGGTATCATAAATAAACTCTAAAAATATTAATTACACGTTGTCATAGTGTAACTTTTATATTTTTCTCTTAAAAAGTAACAATTTATATATTTTTTAAAGTAAATCTTTAAAAAATCAGCTAAGATAAATCATACTGTAAATGTGTGCTGCTACCTAGTGTTAGTTTCTGCTTATTAGCCAAATGCATTATGGGATGACGTCATGCAGCTTACATTCCAGATTTCAGTTCCATTGCTCTTTTAGGTTTAATGAAAATGTCTTATCCTATCGGGGATGAATCAATATTTGATACAATTACACAAAGTTTTGGTGAGTCTTAACATGAGAAAATAAAGTCCCCAGGAAACAAATGTTGAAGTAAATTTACTTTTAAGTCATCTATCATTTTACTTGTTTAATATCTCTTCTAGAAACAAATGTAAAAGGCTTCTTTAACTGTGTAACTAGAGAGATTTCATCCCTTCAAAATTCCCTGTCAGACGACAAAATGACTTTTACCTTCCACAGAGAGGAATCAATTTATGATCAAATCAATAAGCATTTCTCTTCCCTAAAAGATTATTTTTCTGATAAATTGGCTTCGTTTGGGAAGAAGGAAACTTTATACGATGTTGTTTGCAAACAGTGTAAATCTGTTTATAATGTCATCTCAGATACCTTTTTCAAGTATGGATGGCATCTCCTTTTCGGTCTGATCGTGACCGTAGTTCTGTGGACCAATCTCAAACCTAAATTCGACAAATGGTGCCTTAATAGAAGACACGCTGCTCAACTTAACCAAGGTATCATTTATCACTTTGGCAGTTATAAGTTCATTTATATGAGAAAACCACTTGACATTTTAGATCCTGACACCTACATTCAGAGACACGAAGCAATGGAATTGGCAAGGAAGAAGCTGCAAGAACATCATGACGAACAAGCAGCACTGCACAAGGAAAAACAAAAATTGGTAAAAAATTGGTGTAGAATATTTTAAGGAAATACACTAAGTCATGTTTTGGCGTTTTGGTTATAGAAAGCAGCAACAAAATTCACAGCAAAATCTAAGGTTGAAAAGCCAGCTGCACCTAAAGCTCGGCTAAGACCTGGTGCGTAAATTGTGTAAATTAGCCCAAACTGAGGCTAATTTTTGAATATTTCTTGCAACACCTTTCCTTGATTTTTCTCAAGTTTCTTTTGCTTTTCTATTACGTCACCTAACCAAAAACACATCCAACTTTTGCTAAAAATATGCAACAGGCCCGATTCATGAATGATTCTAAGCAAGAAAAGTCTAGTGTTACCTTTGCATAATTGATGGATATGATGGAACATTCTATTCTCAGCTCTAGTTAAGCCAATTTTATATGAGCAACTTCGTGTTAAACGGGGTAGCAAACTGGAAAATCATCAGTAAACAATGTCATTTCTAAGGGGAGAATAAGTTAACTTAGAACTTTTGAGTGTTTACTATCAGCTAAGTGCAGTGGAATCCGCGAATAATTACTCGTTTATAACGAAAACCCCGTTATAACGTCAAAAACGTTTGGTTCTCAGACATATAAATTGTGTATTAATTAACTCGATTATAACGTAACAAATTGTTGTTTCGTTATAACCTGGTTCCACTGTATTAGTGAATCGGGCCCAATGTTAATTCTAACATTCCATTCTAACTAAATTCCTTTTGTCATTTCAGACGTAAATCCCCTAACCAGGGATTTTGGAAGTAGTGGACCTTCTTACAGACCCTGTAGGTCCAACATGAATTCTGGTGGGGGATGAGGTTAAGTTAAGGTTGGCTCCATAAGAGACAACTATAAAATTAACTGTACGAATTATCACTTATTTATTCTTTATAAATTATAATGCATGAAACGAGTCATGGAACTGGACATTAACATCCAACGTGATTCGTGGAAATTTGAAAATTCGTATGGATTTTTTTTTTGTACACTTAAGATTCTTATTTCAAATATTTTTGTTACACTGTTGAATAAATATTTTCTTTTCGAAATTTAAACTTCAATGGTAACTTTGATTTAAAGCTAATAGTCATATTTAGATGAGATCATGGCACCCCGAGAAATTAGAATACTGGTTATGACTTTGTTTCCTCGGTCAGTCGCTGCTATAAGCGGCGTGACGCTAGAGAAGTTGGCTAAGTTCACACTGGCTCCTAAACTGACCAGCAGTTCGACCATGTGAACGAGGTTGTTTTCAACGGCAAGAAATAATGGCGTCCGTCCACTTTTACCATCCTAGAAAAAAAAATTAAAATAATAAATAAATGGTTCTAAGTAATGTCAGTTTTTTGATCAAATTAAGTGCAACGTTAATTGAAACTGCATGAATTCCATTGGAAAAGTTACGAAAGTTGAATTTCTATAAAATCTGGAATAGAAAGTGAACTCTTGATTTTATAATAATTTTTCATTTAGATTCTGGAAAAGCCGGATTTTTTTTGGAAAAGTGGTTGTAAAGTGTGAAATATATATTTTCCAAAAACTTTCCAATGGAAAAGTTTTTATTTCATGCAGCGTGACGTCATCAACAGAGGAAACGAACTGGTCTGAATCGATCCAGCTGATCCTTGTCATAATGACGTCATAGTTTAACATTCAGCCTACATCCTTTCACGTAACACCGTAAACAAATCGTTTGAATAAACAAAAACATCTGAATAAAAATTATTCAATGACGTGAATGGATAAACTAACGTCATCACCCTCATAGTTATACCTCAAAAACATTTTTTTATAAAAATAAAATTTCTATAAACTTACAACAATATCCACATCTGCATTTCTACTAATGAGCAATTTGATGATATTTGCATCATTTCTTAAAACAGCTAAATGTAATGGAGCAAATCCTAAAAAAAAAAATATATATTTATAAATTTTTATTTTAAAATTTATAAAAATTATAATACCGTCATAATTTAACGAACTGAGAACTTTATCTGCTTGTGTATGATCGAGCATCAATAAAAGACAATCTTTGGCACCGCATTTGATTGATAGATGAATTGTTGAATCACCTTGACGGTCGACAGATGACATATCTGCACCATGATGTAATAAGATTCGAGCTATCGTTGCATTGTTTGTTGTAACTGCTAAATGAAGGGGAGTCTGGAAAGAAAATTAATATATAAATTAATTGTCCTGAATTATTAAATAAATAAATCAATTTACTTGTCTTAAGTTGTTAAATAAATCTATACAATATCTTCTTTCAATCATTGCTTTTAGGATTGACTGAGCATTGTTTACGTCTTCGTTTATGATGGCAATGTGGAGTGGTCTGCAGATAAAATGAATTTGTTTGTAAGATTATTGTAATAAAAGTATATAATAAAGTATTATGATTTAAAGATTAAATAAAATCTGGATAGTTTGTGCACTAAGAATTTCATAAATTGCTTCCACACTTTCCAGTTCAATTTACTCTGATTCGATAATCGAGAAATTTCGAGTTGTTTCCGAGAAAATTTGGTAGAAGTAGAACTCGTGAATTTATTAACTTAGTTCTTAATAGATAATTTAAAATTTCAAAAAAATTCTTTCTAACACATGTCACATTTTGAAGAGATAGGAGTACAGTCACTTTTTATAACAAGTTGCTAAAGGTCATGCGTAAGAACTTACTCATCTTACCTCAAATTTGGAGTTAAGATTGTATTCTAGAACTATTCATGAAGTGAGTAATTGCCCGCCCCTGATTTGTAAATACCTATATGGAATTATATAATAAATGCTTCCTATTAAATCCACCACTCCCAAAAATTTATTAAAATGACTAAACGTTTAACTCGAATTTTTAAAAATTTTCGTGATCAAAACTATACATATATTTTATATTAAACAATCTAAAATTGGCTTCAAATCAAACGCGAGCCTAAATATTAGATTTACAAAGTCAAATCTGTCTAAAATATAGTACCGGTATCGTATTTTTTTATTGGTTATGTAGAATTAGAATTTACCTAGCGCATTAAACTAGAAAACGACATCAACTTCAGACACTTTTAGCTACTGTATGTAATATTTAAAAATTTAAATAATCACTAAATTTTGTACCGGTACTTTACATTATTTTCCATAAAGTCATGATATAAATTGTATCATATTGTACTTACAAATCTCCATCTTCATCAGGTGTCAAATAATAGTTTTCAGATCCTTCGGGCAATTGACCTTGACAAATTCCTTGTTGTCCAGAACTTTGTTGTACCCCTATAAACGATTGCTGTACTCCAGCAAACGATTGTTCTACCTCAGCAAACGATTGTTGCGTTGTATTTTCATTTACACCTTCTACCACCAGCAAGAAACCAAAATCACACGACTAAACAACAACAAGATAAAGATCAAGCAACAATACCTCTGAAGTTCTTGTGCGTTCCAA
Organism: Geophilus truncorum; assembly: GCA_034695745.1. NCBI lineage: Eukaryota > Metazoa > Arthropoda > Chilopoda > Geophilomorpha > Geophilidae > Geophilus > Geophilus truncorum. The sequence goes on along the minus strand of JAQFZP010001220.1, from coordinate 11,938 downwards.
ACCCTGGTGGTGTCCACATATCACTGTTACAAACTTTACTCCCAAGTGTTTCATTATTCATTCATCTCGCCACTTTATATTAATCGCAACAATCACAATCACTCTAGTAACACGATTTTTTCTACGAACCCGCCCGAACCAACCAGCTTGAATCTGGCTTTCCGGATAGCATTGGCATCGTTTGGAATTTCCAATGACGTCACTCGCAAAGTTTACACTGATGTCACGTGCTTCGGAAGGGAAATCACCAAGGCCATGTCCCAGAGTTATGTAATGGAGGTTACTGATCTAATGATAATTCTGTTTGCTCTGAATGTATATTAGATAATTAGAACTCGAATGTTGTTTTGCTTTTAAGGTGATGTAAGATGTGTAATAAGTGGAATTATAATGTGATTTATTACATTTAATTTGAATAAAGGTAGAATGGGAGAGCGACTTTCTGGTGCCAGTGTCAGTTTAATTATGAAATCTAGTGGTGAATTATGCAATTAATTAAACAACACATATTTCAAACAATGTTTTTTTTTTACACTTTTACAAAATGGGGATCGGTGCATCAGTTGCCCGTCGTCCAAAGGAAGAAGTGACCAAAGAGATTTTCGTGGACGATGGTCAGAATAAAATTCGTAAGGTTAATGATATAAAATAGGGAAAATATCAAGTTTTAGGGTTAAATTAATCTTATATCAAATGAATCATAGATTGTACTTGGGAATGGGATGACATCGACACAACTCGAGGAAATATTGGCTTCGACAACCGGTTGTGATAGGTAACAGTTAAACACATGATTGTGAATAATTATTCATAATTTATATTCTATAGACAATTGCCCATTATTCTCATGCGAAGTGATGGACTTTTAGTCGGGTTAAATCCAGTGTCAGCAATTCCAGTTAATGACCATAGGTTTGTTTGTAATTTACTAAAGTAAGAATTGAAAAAAAAAAATAAAAAAAATAAAAATAAAAACAATACGGTACTTAGTTTTCAGTAAATTGCTATTTTTTGAATAAAAGTTTTGTAAAATATAAGGAAAGTTCCCACGCATTGCAATATTGGTGTCACAACTGTTTTGATAATGCTTTTATTTGGGTTTGCTATTGTTACGATGCGAATAATACTATGTGATTTTTTTTTTGTTTTTATTTTTACAGTAAACCATACAAAGTTCAGCTGGTGTATGATAATTCAGGTAAGAAATTTTTTGGGGTGTTAAAATACAATATTATGATATAAAAAGTAATATTTACTATGTTTTAGCTCACAAGCAATTGACTATAAATATATCAAAAATGTTTCAAGAAATTGCAGACATCAAAACAATACTTCAAATTCATAAAAGGTTTGAATTTTTGTCTCATTTTACTCATAAGTAGCTTTGAAATTAGTAAGTTTTCATACAGTAGTTTTCATTATAAATTTAAAGTTAAAATTAAGGTGAAATTAGTGTAAGAAAAAATGTCAAAACTTCTATTTGAGCATTGTGTATTTTTTCATGACGAATTATAAGTTAAATGCAACGATGGCAAAATCACAAGTTTCTGTAGCTAAATTACAAACAGTTTTATCTTTAATGTTTTATCAATAAAATAAGCCTAAACTAATGCAAAAAAGACTGTAAAGAAAAAATGTCTTGCACTAACTCTTTCTTAAATGTAGTTAATTTTTATTTTATTTAAATTTTAGTTTGACGGAGAAATTCACAGTGCCCGACATTGCAAATTTTCAAGAAGTATGAAAATTATTTATTTTTAAAAATTATTTACTGAACTAAATTCATTTATTTTCAGTTTAATGTAACAGATTCCATCAAAGAATCTCTACGGTCACCATCATTCAATGTCTGGCATTATCAATACAATGATGTACGCTTAAGAGTTAAAAAAAAAGTACCATATTCCAAAATAACACCAAACATAAAATTCCCCTAAGATAAAATAGCTGAAAACTAGTTTTTAGATATCTCGAAATGGTATTCGATCTCAAAGTTCCACTTCCTTATAGAAATATATCAACTTTAGAATTTCAGTTTTATCATGCATGTTGAAATGTTTGATCGATACCACACAATTGAAAAATTTTCCGAAAAGGAAGTGGTAAAATGCATCTTTTTTCCCTACAAAATTACACTTAATTGTCTTTGCGCAATGCATTTTAATATTAGAAATCTTATTACCCAATAAAACATTTCTAAACTTATAAATTTCATATAAATTTCCAATTTAAAAAAAAAAAAAAAAAATTTTAAAACTTATTATTTCCAGATGGTTTCGATGCTTGAATTCATGTTCAAAGACATCAACGTCAAAGAAGACATCGACGTGCATCCATCAATGCTTAGAAAATGGCTGGTAAGGTAATTTCAAAAATTTCAATCTTAACTTTTACACTTAATCTCGTTTAAATTCTCCAGTTCTGTGTCAAAGAAAACTACAGAGATGTCCCATTCCATAACTTCCGGCACAGTTTCTCAGTGGCTCAAATGATGTACGCAGTCATGTACATGTGTCAACTTGAACGCATTTTCTCACGATTCGAGTTACTAGTCTTGTTCATCGCTTGTGTCTGCCACGATCTTGACCACCCAGGGCTCAGTAACTCGTCAGTAACAGAATATAAAAAATTTTGTTATCGATACAGGTCGAAACTCGATATAAAAAACTTGAAGGGACTATCAAAATTTGTTTATTAAATCGATAGTTTGCTATACTAATTCGTTAAAACCAAATTAATGGGATATGCAGCAAAAAAAAATTAAGTACAGTTTGAACCTCGATATAACGACTGGAAGGGACCGACAAAATGTGTTCGTTATATAGAGGTTCGATCTTAATCTCAATTTTTTTTGTTTTTAATTGAAAGCATATTACTGGAATCAGACGATTTAACAATGTTAAATGTGTGAAAATAAATTGTAAATCGTAAATGAAACCTCAAATGTAGTTAATTTGGGTTGGGGAAGGAAGCCATTTTTTTAAAGAAAGTAAGTCTTAAATACAGGTATAACTGACTTCCGGTTCCGGTTCGTAAAATGTGCTCTTTATATGCGATAATTCGTTATATCTGACTTTTTTAACATTAAGTCTATGTGAACCAACCAAATATTTCTAGTACCGCATGTTCGTTATATCGGTACCGGTAACGAGTTTGTTATATCGAGGTTCAACCTGTAACATAATTCGACAAGACTTTAATAATTTATATTCTATAACAAAAAAAACTTAGTTCGTAACCGAAAAGCAAAATTTTGGTTTGTCTAATAAAATTTTATTATTTACTTAGGTACCAAGTTAACGGTAGGACTGAGTTGGCGTTACGGTACAACGACCAATCACCGTTGGAGAACCATCACTGTATGATGACATTTCGGATTATTAGTCAACCAGAAATGAATCTCTTTTTCAATGTATCCCTCAGCGAGTACCGTCAAGCGAGGAAAGTAAATATTTTCCTAGTAATTAAGTGATAAAGATGTGTGCGATGTTGCATTTTATTATCGGTAAAATGCGTGTGTTTGTTTTGTGTTGATAATCTGTGAAAAACTCATTGACGCAAAGTTCTTCTTGCGAAAGAAGATTTAATAAATATTTTTTTTTTGACAAAAAAATATTTTTACAGCTTATAATTAAGTTGATTCTTGCAACTGACATGAGTAAACATAAAGAAATTATGACCACGTTTGGAGATGTGTTGGAACAAGTAGACTGGACAAATGATGATCATCGGTCGCTTGTTAGTATACATTTTAACATTTAAAAATTTTGAAATTATGAAGCAAATTCTAAAAATTCTATAAAAAAAAAAAAAAAAAAAAAAAATCAAAATGTATACTAATTTCTAAAATTAGCAGGAAAAAACTCCCAAAATGCCAAATTTCAACACTAGGAATTTTCAAAATTTCAAAATTTTGAATCAAGTTCTAATAAAAAGTCTATAAAAAAAAAGAAATACACCAGAATCACACAAATTATCAAATTTCAACACGGATTACGGATTATCAAAATGTTAGTCTATGCTAATTTCTAAAATTAGCAGGGGAAATCTCTCGAAATGCTAAATTTCAACACCCCACATAACATTTTAGATAGAATTAGATCGAATATAGACAGATTTTAGAGGGACAAAATAAATTTTACATAGAGCATTATTTTATAACATTGCATAGACATTATTTTAATGTCATAAATTCAACTTGATATTTCTATCTGTTTTTAATATTAAATAAAAACAATTTGTCTATTTCAGTGTGACAAGCTCAAACTAATATATACATTTAATATATAAATTAGTCAGAAATATAATTTTGCATTGATTAAAGCACAAAATGACATCTCTGCAATGTATGAATATACTCATATTACTTTTAGATATATTTCTATATTGAAATCTAACTAAAATAAGGTTGAAAATGAGATTAATGCTTACATTCAAATTATGTGGAAAAAGAGGCCATATCTGTCTTTTAATGAGTAGAAAATGATCTGTAAACAATATTCAAGGAATATACTGTAGAGTCTGTTTTGTCTATATTTCTTCTATATTCTATTGATTTTAAATGTTACCTGGGACTAGGGATTTTCAAAATCTTGAAATTTTAAATCAAAATTTTAAAATTCTATAAAAAAAAAAAAAAAAAGAAACAAACCAAAAACTCCCAATATACCCAATTTCGTCACCAGGGATTTTCAAAGTGTGAAATTTTAATTTTTTTTAACATATTTTCCACAATTTTAACAATTTAATTCATAACTGTCAAACACAAATCTTCCAATTTCTCACTTTCCCTAACTCACTTTTTATTTTCTAGATCCTCCAAATGTTGATCAAACTATGCGACTTATCCAACGAAGTCCGATCAACTGATAGTGCCGACGCGTGGCTAGACACACTACTGCAAGAATACTTCACCGAAGGTGATCTAAACCGAAGAGAAGGTCTAGTAGTCGAGCCACTGATGGACAGACACATAATGAACAAACCCAAAGCCCAAATAGGATTCATTCGCTTCGTTCTCATCCCACTGTATGAATCAATGGGGAAAATGTTCCCTGAAATTTCGACAATGTTACAACCACGTCTCGAAACTGCACTCAAAATGTACGAAGAAATGGAAAAGCAGGGTCCCGAACCATTGTCCACTCCGAAAATGTCGGCCACTAAACAAACCCCTGACCGCCGGATGTCAGTCAAAGTGCGCGGAAGTGTGGTAAAGTTTGATTTTTTTTATAAAATTTATTTACAGTACGTAATTAACAAATCGTCATTTTATTGATTCAAGACTGAAATCAAACACCCAGAAGGCAACTGACAACTCACATACCTTCGATGCTCCATTTGTAAACGTCAACTTCCTGCGCTTGTCTGTTGGCCAATCGCAGAAACCGGTCTCTTTCGAAACCGTTCGACACCATCCCATCGGAATCCCGGGCGAAGCTTGAATCGATTTGGCGGCGCTGAACCCTCACATTTTGTTTTACCTGTTTTTCAAAATAATAAATATAAAAATTTTTTATTTTACATTTTTAATACAAAAATATTTAATTATTTTTATAACCGTCGTCATCAACAATGTCGCCCTATGCGTTGAGTTGGGTTTTCTTTTTCTTTGGGAATTTCAATGGATGGCACATCAATGATCCTACCAATTAATACCAAGTGGCATCAATGAACGACAATGATCTTGCCAATTAATATCTAGTGGTATCGATGAAGAACACGCCAATAATCCTGCCATTTACTACTAATTAATATCAAGTGGTATCAATGAAGAACACGCCAATAATCCTGCCATTTAATACTAATTAATATCAAGTGGTATCAATGTAGAACACGCCAATAATCCTGCCATTTAATACTAATTAATATCAAGTGGTATCAATGAACGGTACACCAATGGTCCTGCCATGTAATACCAATTGGTATCAAGTGGTATCAATGAATTACACATCAATGATCCTGTCAGTCAATTCATTCAAACCCATTGACGTCATTTTACATCAATTTGCAAGCTTGCCAATTGCTGCCAATTAAAACGTGCAAAAATACACATGATACTAATTGGCAAAAAAGGCCAGTTTTGCCAATTGACATCAATTAAATTTTCTAATTGACTTTTCAAGGATTTATTTTTAATTAATATTAATCAATTAAATTTTACGTTTCTGAAGTACCAGATGTCGATCATGCCGAGAAGAATTTGTTTCAAATCTCTGGTGAAACCGACAATCTAAAAATAAATATCAATAATAATAAAAAGTGGTATTTTTTTCATGAAGAGCGTTTATTAGAGGCACTTCTGGTTACATTGTAGACTTAAAATTTTAAGAGCACCAAGTACTAAACTTGGGTCACCCGTCCCTGAAATTTCACGAGTCTATCAAAACCGGAAGTGACTTTAAACGCCGCTCCGAATAGCGATATCGGCATTTTGCATTTCAAAATTTCGCGGTTGCACTACTTCGCGAATCCGTAAATTCGCTGTTGCACTACTTTGCTGTTTATTATTAAACAATACTCCTAATTTTATTAATTTTATTTTTTTCGCAAATTCATTTTTTGCGATTTTAATTTTCGGTGATAATTTTTGCACAATTCGGGCATCCCATTAAGATAAATTTTTTGACCACATGAATTGTGACTAAAAAAATATTATAAATTAAACTCACCAATATAATCTTCTGGCTCTTGTTATTTTTTTCAAAAACCTTGATAGTTGAAAATCCTCTCACATTGAATTTCCGAGCAAAATATTTATGTTCACTGGAATATACAGCTCTAACTTTGACAACGTTATATTATGATCAATAAAAAATATATTTTAATTTTGCATTTACATTTACCTAAAATTATTCAAACTTACATTCAATGCTTTATTGCCAGCTATCCCGTACTCTGGAACCAATCTAATGACCACACCATGGATCTACACGTCAAATCTAAAAATGATTTGTTGTCATCTGTACAGATGCATCTCAGCCAAAGAATTTTCCACTTATCTCAGTCAGTATACTCAAGTGGGGGTAAATACAAAGAGTTTTTTTTTAAAGATCATCTACCAGTTGTGTAAAAAGCAGATTTTATAAAAATGTACAAGCATTACTTAATTTTCATTTTTATTACTTTGGAAATTTTCCATTACAGTTGCCGGATCGGAGGATGGCGGATCGGAAGATGGGTCTAGTGATGGGTCAAGTGATGGCACTGACCAGGGGTCGGTACAGGAGTCCGACGAGGCGGGAGCCGAGGGAGGCGCAGAGAGGCCCCACAAGCGACAGTATGACGAATTAATTGCCAGCAGTACTCCGGCTAAAATTAGACGTCTTAGTCTGATATATCAGGCTACAATTATTTCATCCTTATTTTTCTCGATAAGTATACCCTAGTGATAATGTGATTGCAAAAATAATTCTAAAATGTACTTAGTATTAATTTTATTCTACAGGGTCATCGAAAATGATGGACGGGATTTTAAACTGTTATTATTAAAAAACTATTGAATGTATATACACGTGTGACATCTTAAAATGTAAAGAAAAGTTCAAAGTTTCATTTGACCTTGTGAAATCGTGATGCGTAAAACGGCGCATGTGCGGGAGCGGGAGTTTGCAGCATTCAGCACCTTAAACAGAGGGTAGTTGCAGCAATTGCAACTGTAAATCTGGACATGATTTAGGAGGTTGAATACCGTTTAGACATCACCAGAGCTACAAATGGCGCCCATGTCGTAATGTACTAAGGTCAAATGAAACTTTGAACTTTTATTTACATTTTAAGATGTCACACGTGTATATACAAGTACATTCAATACTTTATTAATAATAACAGTTTAAAATCCCGTCCATCATTTTCGATGACCCTGTATTTACAGGTTTAGAATAAAATTCAAAAATGATTGTCCAGTACAACTGAAGCTTGTAAGAGTGCGCTCACCACCAGGGAATGGGTTGGTAAGGTGTCCCTGGTCACCTTGGGCGGTCTTCACTTCTGTCTCAGTCCTAGATGGTCGAGAGCAATAAACAATACGTCTTTCCTTGATCAACACTTTATTCTCACTCATTTAAACAATTACACTTGGCAATAATGGGTCCGCGGGACGCACCCGCTTACATCTCTGCGCTTTAAAAATGACGGTCGGTCCATACCGGGACCCCCCCTGGAATTTCTCACAACCAAGGGTGTGGCAAAATTTCGCCGACTTAACCGCCATTTTAAAAAGCACGGAGGTGTAGATACAATAGGGAAAATTATTAAAGGGGGAAATAAACACTTTATAAATTAGCAAAAAATAAACTAAAATAAAATAAATATCTCCACGGCACCATTATCACAATACAAAATCACTTCAGAAATTATACAATACTAAATGGGAATATCACAAGATCAAATGGCAACGGAGATCTACGGACGGACTGGTCACGTAAGTATTGCAACAGGAACAATCATCGAACAGGTAAATCATGACGTCCAAGAAAATTCAATAAAATTAAAACACTTCGTAATAAAATTCAGAACAATCCAAATATCGTTTCGTCTCTATTATTTAAACATCATAAAATGAAAATTCAAACAGCATAACTCCAATATAAAATTAAAACTGTAGGCACCCACGGACGACTTGTCGCGTGTACCCATGCAAACTAAAAGGTAAGTTATACACGAAAAAAAAATAAATGCTAATTAAATCATTATAAAACGACTAAAAATCCGTGTATGAATACATCAACTCGTGCCAATATTAAAATAACAATTTCGTTTAATACAATCAAAAATATTTCGTTATCACATTCAAATATTCTTAATAACAAGGTAAGTATCACAATCAAAATCATTTGAATACCATAAAATCAAAAATATTTAAGCAATAAAATTCAAATACAAAACTAAAAATATCATTTAGAACTCCACGGATGACTTATCGCGTGTGTCTATACAAATGAAATGGCAAGTTATACAAGAAAAGAATCCACATAAATTAAACCTTTACAAAATAAACAATCAATAAAAATTCCTAAACACGAGTTAATTAATTCGTGTCAAAACCAAAAAATGACTACATTCAATCTCTACCTCATAACAAATTCCAAAACACTTATTCAGGTTATATAAATTCAAACAGGGAATATACTTCAATAATTAAAAATACACTTTGTTAAAAAGGAATGAAATTCAAGATATAAAAACGAACAAAATCAAATATAATAAAAATGATACACAAACGCAAAAGATGGCTTCTCTTTATACGTGTAAAATTGAAAAATGCTTACATCTAACATCGGAAACATATTCTATGAGTTCCACCGTTCTCTGAATGGAAGAGAATGCAGCGGGACAACATAAAACAAATTTAACTTAAAATTCACTTATCTTTAGAAAAATAGTCATTAATTTTCTTAATAGCTGTATCCGAGGAATCCAAGGCGTAGGGGTATTCAGGGTTTGATGAGACACGATTGTCAGGGAGTAGCATCCCCTCGTAGGACATCATGGCCTGATCCGTGGAGGCCCACATGGCTAGGTGCGCTTCTGGCATGGATGGAGTGAGTACTTGGTCATTTTTATCAGTCACTCTGACGGACGTGATGACTTCTCGACCGCTTGCGGCATATTGTCCAGCAACATCTGTAGATTCCATCCTGATTTTTCGGAGTTGCAGGACGTCATAGGCTCTTTTAGGTTCCCAAATCTTGTTCGGCACAGACCAAAAAACGGGCGTGATGACCTCTGGTCTTGAATATATCATGGGATCCGGGGTCCTATCGAACATTCGGGTAATTAACGGGGACTCAGTGAATAAATTTACTCGCTCAGTTGTCGCTTCTTCGGAATCGTCTCCTTCCAGGGCTGCTAAGCGGGCCTTAATGTCTTTAGCCAATTGCTGCAACTTCAGCTTTTCGTCATGGACGGTTCCGATGATTGATGCGGGGTGCTTCAGCATGGAGAACGTAGTTGATTCCATCGGCTGCTCCTCGACCAATTCTCTCATCCGTTTAATCGCCGGAGTATAATCGTTATCTCCAGCATGCGACGTCACAATACGGGAGTTTTCAAACATGGCCATCGCGTTATCGGCGGTCGTCGCAGGTACAAAATGCTTCTGGTATTCTTTGTTTTTTACACCTTGCTCCTTGGACTGGGAGCAAACTTCTTTCATCATCTTATAAGTTGTAACGGGTCCTACGAATAGATTAGTAACTTTGGTTCTGTTACCTGTCTTAGGAATGGCTCCCGTAAACTTTGGAAGTGAAGGTGTTGGCTCCGCTACGATTTCACTAGGTATCGTAACCTTTCGGTCTCGTCCAGAGTCCCATGGGAAAGATGAATGGGCGGCCGGGTCCGTTGTTTTAGGTGCCAAGACAGTACCGTGGATAGTTCCGCAACGAGCGGGGCGTAAACCTGATTTTCTAGCAGTCGATTGCTCCTCGCGTTCTCTCGAAGGGCGTTGAGGCGGAGCCCTGCTGCCTTGTAGTTTTTCCGCGGACTCGTTACCAATAGGAACCTTAATGGGACCATCGACTGGCCATTTTTCCGCGATGTATTTTTCGACTCCGGCATGAACGCTGAGTGGCGAGACGAATTTTCGGCCACTCTCCGCACTAAATTTACCACTTCTATAATCATAATGTCGGACTATTACTTTACCCTGGTCCTGTGGAGGTAGAGTGGCGACCGTTCTCCATGGATTTGCACGCGCTACGCCAAATCTCGTCGCTGGTGCTTCGCCAATTTCGCGGAGGGACGTATTCCAAAAATTTTCCGGCGCATCCATTTGAATGAAGGTGGGGCGGAGTTTCTTGTCGGGAAAAGCACGTCGTAATTTGAATTCCGTAGGATTACACTGTGCGATGATTTGGTCCTCGATGGACCATTCCGCCACATGGGCAAGGATGGCTAACACAGGGTTGAATGGATTCCAGTGTCCGCGGTTGTAAATCCTTATCGGCCGCTGATTTTCCGTTGAAATGGGCCAATCGGAGTAGACAATATCTCTAAGCCTGTCGTAAACTCTACCAAAAATAAATTGTTGATAGGTGGGGTTCACGAGTCCCCAACCTTCACAGAAAAAGCACCGGTCACCACCAAAAGAAAACACTTGCCCGTATCCGCAACACGCGGGGCATAAGTCCTGACGTTCTGGGTCGGTGGTTGCCATTTCTAGATTTTGGTCATGAATATAGTCATTTTCCCTTAAAAAGGAGTCGACGTGGCGCATCCGAAGTTCGTTGGAATATTTTACGGTGGTAAGACGTAACACTTGTCCGAAGTTTACGTTCGTCAGCGGGGCTTGGAAGTTTTCTGCCATAATTCCGAAGACAAAAGAAATCCTAAGGAGTTAATTTCCATGCGTGTTTCCTTGGCCCGGTAAAAGTTCGCTATGTCAAATTTCATCCGCATGCGGTGTCATCTGTCATATTTCTCTGGTTTTGATCATCTATCATGACGTCACGGTGTGGCTACGTCATGTTTATCTTCAAAGTTTCTTCTTTTCCGAGGACTATGATCGTGCTTCTCTATAAAAACATCTCATATTTTCAAAGTTAGTACATTTCTCAATAAATAAATACTTTAAACAACTTAAATAATGTATAATTTTGATTTTACAATAATAGGGCACTATTTTCTTTTTCGTATTGATTTAGCTGCACAAGGTCAGGTTTGTCGGGGATTCCCCGGGCATTGACCTATTTTTTTCAACTAGTGGCCGTTTAAGGAACTATAAGGCTCTTTTATTATTTTTTTTTTTAAATAACCGAGTGTTATTCTTTTTCCATTTGAATTGGACACTCAATCTCTTTTTTTTTTTATGTATATATTAATGCACTTTTTTTTTTTTTTTTTGGGAATTTAATCCTACGCCATAATATTAGATATGGCCTCGGATATTAGGTTTAGAAATCGAATCTGTCCTTGTGGAGACCAGTGAATTAAATCTCCA
>JAQFZP010001219.1:0-21210 GCA_034695745.1 Geophilus truncorum | reverse complement strand
TCGATCAAATGGCTTGTGATTGGTTGGTACCTCAAACTACGGCATCCCATGAGGTACAATGTCGGTCACTAAGTATATTTGTAGCTCTGTCTGTTTCATTCTTTTACTGATGAACGGTCAGAATTTGTTATAAGTGAATAAAGAAAAGAAATCCAAAGGAGGAAGTGACTCCAACAACTCACTATCTGAATCAAAGGTTACTGGACGCGAGTTTAACGATCAGTGTAGAGAGTAACGAATTGCCAGTAGAAAATATTGTTGACTGCGTGAAGGGTATATTGTTGGCAAAAGAAATAATCTAATGGTTAAGATGTAAATGTTATAACTTCGTATACATTTTACTCTTTGAAATGTCGTGATTTGTGGCGGAAAGTGATTAGTAATAATGAAATTGATCTTTCTCACGTTAAAGTGGTTTCAATTAGATAGTAGATTAATAAATGGCATTTGGTATGTAATTACTTTTACCGATACTAAGTCGTAATAAAACAAATTTTTATATTTGTAGATTTTATTAAATTAAGCGACTGTACTGCACATATGTATATTTGCAAAAGTACTTTGAATTATTACGAAGAAGGATAAAGATATGTTTATTTAACGTAGTTGCATTACGGTACTTCCTTTATTCTTGTAGTCTTGTTTTACAGTTTTCACCGCTTCAAGTTGATTAATGACGTCAGCAGTGACACCTAGCCATAAAATTGGAAAGTAACCAATGTAATAACATCTGCAACTGAATGTATTATTTCATCTGAAAAAAATTTAATTAAGCCAAAAGTTAACTTAAAGAAACATTTTTATTTCATAAGTTTATAAAAGATATTCGATTAAAACTATTATTAGAGGCAGCGATTGATTAAATTATGGTAATCAGCTCCTAAAAAAAAAAAAATTTAATTAATCAACAAAATAAGTAATAAATACCCGTATTCTAATATATTATTTTATATATTGTTCATATAGATTAAGCCTAGCCATTCTTAATGTCTAAATTAATACATTAAAACGTACTTTGAAATATGCATTATTTACATAAATTTAATTTTGTAATGTTGTCAACTTACATTTCATTCTTGTTGATCTCGCTTTTTAAGTTACATTCTGAAACCTAATAAATTAATAATTTTTTTAATTTTTGTTTAAATTATTTGATATTGTTGTTTACCTTAGTGATTAAAACCCATTCATCTTCCGTAGCTTCTTGGAGATTCAAGTTAGTATTTTTCTTTTCTTCCTCCCACTTTTTGCGTGCTTCCTCAAACTTCTTGTTTGATTCCTGGTGGTTTTTCCAGACTATCCTTTAATTACAACGTTATCAATTATTGTAACGGTAAAATCGCATGCAATTGATTTATTTGTACATAACATCTTCAGTCAATTTACGCATTTCCATCAATGTTTCACGCGATAAAAACGGATTGGGTTCAAATTCGTCTTCCATTATTCAAAGATGCTGTAGAGAATGTAAAACGCGAAGCTGTTGTCATAACACACAAAAGAAAAAGGAAAAAAGAAAAGTTGATTCTGAATTTACATTACCGTACCTTTCTAATGATAAACGTTTCCAATTCTATGTGCAACCAAACGAAAATTCGCCTTTCCGTACTGTCTTATCAAAAATTTGTAATGTATTTTAGGTTAGGTTAGATTTGGTTAGGTTTGGTTGAGTTAGATGTGTCCACCTATGTCCCACTATGTCCACTCTGTCCACGCGGTCTACCGTGGGGCGTGGATTACCGTGAATCAGACTTTGAACGCACCCATTTAGTAACACGTGATGTTTTGTAAATAAACTGATTGGCTACTAAACAGAAGAATTTGACCTAAATTTCCAACCCTTTCTCAAGGTGTCTGAAAGGTCATAAACCTTGACCTCTAGCCTACTTGATGATGATGACCAAAAGTCACAAGCTTCAGTTTTGCATAAAAAACTGTTTGCTATTTTTTTTTTTTTTTTTACTACTATAAAACCGATGTTAATTTATTTTTGAAATTATAAAAAAATTAACTTGACAAATTATAGTATATTAAATTAATGTAAATATTGTATTTTTCAAAGTACAGTATGTGTATATTTCAACGTATTGATTTAAACATTAAGAATCGCTAGGTTAAATTTATAGAAAATTTATTTATTACTTATTTTGTATGTACGGTACCGTACTGTAAACACAAATTACCTTTCATTTTTAATTTAATAAATGGTGGCCTCGAATTACACTTTTAATTTAATGTACTTTTCTGTATACATATAATTATGAAATGAAAATGTCTAATTAAATTTTTGGTTTAATTCAATTTTTTTTCAACTTCCAACGAAATAATACATTCGCCTGTCAGTAGGAGATCCAAACCACACGACAAGAGTAGTCGACAAGCACCCGGACCGGAGCCGTGACAAAAGCGACGTCTGGAAGTACCCTATCGTAAACTTACTTTTTCTATAGAAACCATCTTAAAGATGTAGAAACGAAAAAGCCATTTTCAATAGAAGTGATATGGATAGGAGCATTTTAACGAATAAAGAATAACTAAGATTGATTTAATTATTTACTCTGTTTATTTTCATTCGTTATAACTGATTTTGAAATCGAAGTTTTTCTTAAACTTCCGGAGTACAGCCGGTAACCATTTTGTTAATATGGCCAGTTATGGTTGAAATCGCAAGACACTGAAAAATTAAAAACATTATTAAAATCATTATGAAAAACATTTTTTGTTATTTATTATTACACAAAAAAATAAAAAAATAGATAAACTTACATACTTCCTGGTATTATCCAACAATGAATTGTATTGTTCCTCGAGAACCTTCTTCACAGCGACATTTTCTTCCTTTGCAAAAACTTCTTGCATTGACTTTAACGACGCCATTGCATCAGTCACGATGCGTACAACATCCCTATCTCTCTCAATTAGAGACTCGCTATTTAAAAAAATTATTGTTAAAAAGTAAAATTTAACACATACAAGTTAACGATAATTTAAACTTACACTGAGGCCGACATCATTTCCGGAATAGTTTTGGGCCCTTCTTTTAGGTTCATCAGAACCCCAGCAGCGTTGATTTCTGGAGCTTCTTCGGCCATCGATAGGTTAGTTGTAGATAGTAATGCGAAAATAAAACAAAACGACAATGTTTAAGTATATATAGGTTGCTATTTTGCATATCACACACAAACCAATTTGCATATTCTATTGATGAATGAATAATGTGATTTTTACGCAATGTATTTTGCATAAATTATATCAAAACTTATTTTCACCATATTACAGTAGTCTATAGAAAAACCATCAACTAGAAACGACATTTCCCCAAACATAAGTGAATCATTTTATTACCGTACGTAACTAGATAAATTTTTATCAAATATAGTCCTATATACAATCTTGCATTATAAATAATTAAAAAAGTGAGATATATTAATACAACAACAAATAAAATCAACAACCCTTTTTACATCAACAAATAAAAATATTAAAAATTAATCTTGTTAATTTAATTAATAAAAAAAAAAAAAAAATCCGACAAAATTAGTGATAAATTAAACTTCAACGTCATAACCTCGAAGACGTTTTCCCAAACTCTTCCCCATCTTCTAACGTATCAGGGAGATTAGTGCCCCTAGTTTCCGGCAGGAAAAGCGCCAAAATGCCCGCAACGACCGACGCAACCCCGAAAAGAACTAACGGCAGCGCCTTAGAAGTGTCCGCTAAGAGTATAATAAACGGCGCTATAATTCCGCCTAATCTCGCACAGGTGGAGCTCATTCCCATTCCCAGATTGCGAACTACGGTTGGATAGAGTTCGGCCGAGAAGATGTAAATAACGGCGTAAGAAATGGTGATTCCGAACTTCCCGATCATTGCGAGAACCACGAGAGCGGTTGAGTTGTCTTCGTCGAGGAAACTTGTGATTATCAAAGAGATTCCGGCGATTAGCAGCCATCCTGACAGTGGATTTCGACGCCCTAGTTTGTTGAGTGCGAGGATACAGAAGATGTACGCTGGGAATTCGAGAGCTGCAGCTATGACGAAGTTGACGTAGTCGTTTCCGCCTAAGTTGGACGTGTTTAATGCTAAACCGTAATAGACACCGCTGTTCACGAACCTAGAATTGATTTAAGAATTATTTTTAAAAATTTTTTTAAGAATATTTTTTCGAAATATTTTTTTACCAGTTGAAAAATAAAATGAGAGATTTCTTTCTGAGATTTGGGTATTTGAAAAGTAGTAATGGGTTGTCTTCTTCTTTTGCTGTTGAATGAAGATCTGGCTGAAATTTGATTATTTTATTAATTTTTTTTTTATTAAATTTGAATTTTTATTTTTTATTTACTTCGTCGAATGATTCAGGTAATCTAGTTCCATTTTCCTTCGCTACTTTACTGAGTAAAATTTTAGCATCTTTTAATTTCTTCTTTGCGAGCAACCATCGCGCTGATTCAGGAATAAACCTAGATATTTAGAAATATTATTTTCAATTTCCCTCTAGTGATAAAATTTGAAATCTTTATACCACCAATATGAGAGAAAGAAAATTCCAGGTACAGAAATGGCAATTTGTAGATAATGCCATTCACGAATGAAATAAGCAGCTCCAGCTGTTAATAAATAACCAGTTGCGAAGAAGAATTGGCAAATTACACCGGCGAAGAGTCGTCTACTGGGACCCACCAACTCCAAACCTATTTTATAATTAATTAATAAAAATGTATAAAAACGTCAATTAAAAATGAATTTGTACTCACCGATAACGAATCCTACTAGAAAAACACCTGGGGTGAATAAACCGACCAAAGTACGAAAGATAAGAAAGAGATAATAATCATTTACAACTCCGCTTAAGATGCCGAAAACAGCTTGAAATATACACGAGACGAAAAACACTCGTCTACGACCAAACCTAAAATAAAAAAAAAAAAATCAAATAATTAATTAAAAAAATTAAAATAAAAATTTTTAAATTTTTTTTAAATTTTATCACGTTAAAATTTTCATTTTCCAATACAAAATACAATTATACAATGCCTACCAAATTCTTACTTGTCAGAAATCGTCCCTGCGACCAGTGAACCTAAAAATTCCCCGGTCATGAACAGAGATTGAACCAACGCCCTTTGCCAGTTGTAATCACACACCAAATTAAACTAAAAAAAAATAAATAAATAAATAAATAAATAAATACAAAAAAAAATCAAAAAATCTCAAAAACAAAATACTAACGTCACTAACAACGCTGTTTTCGTACACAGATCTATCGTAAACCCACTCGTGGCACTCCTGGGTTTGACCAGTGGTCAGATTCTGTAAAATTCCACCCCAGGACTCTTTCGACACAGAGTAGGGATCAAAAGAAGCCGCTAATGTCTCATTTACGACGAAATATCGACACGAATCGATTTTATTCTTCACCATCGGATACGACGCGTTGAGAACGAATTCTGGGATGTCGTACGTGTCGTTGAAGACGTCGTCTAACAAAATAGAACATCTGTGATGAGGTACGGCGCCCACGAACACCCAAACTAATTTATGCAAGGCACAGCTGATGGCTGGGAGACATAAAAGTAAATAAATTCGCTTTTGGTACGGTCCGAATTCGCCGAGGATCTTCAAAACGTCGTCGAACTTCATCTTGAACCTGGAGAAATAAAGGAAATTATTTTAAACTCATTTACGTTATGTAATTTGGATTTTATTTTATGCAAATATCAGTACGAGGTGTTTTTCTATGATGGCAACGGCCTTTTGTGTTTTAACTTACTCTGATTTGTACTAAAGGCTGTTGCGTAACTTGATAGAAGCATTTTATATACTGTGAATCCTTAAAAGGGACTAAAGATTTAAGCCAAACCGCGGCATTTTGAGGTGACAACGCTTCGTTTTCGAAATGGGAGAAATTTAATGGCGTGTCAGCAGCGCGCTCTGGTGGCGGTGTTTGGTAGCGGTGAGTAAATGACGCAGTTTTGTGAAAGTAAATCACCGGATGACGCAATTTAAGCAACAGTAATCATTTTGCTTCTTGTCAACAATTGTGAGTGAATTCAACGATTTTGCTTAGACAAGATAAATTTTATCAAAATCAATTGTACATTATTTACCAAAAAATCGCACTGTTGCAAGTATTGTTAAATTACAAAATAACTTTTTAAGTTACTTTACAAAATTGACGGTCTTGAGTGGAAGTAATGCTGATTGGCTGGGACGTTTGATGGCCATGAATTGAAGAAGATGAAAAAAAATATTAAACTCGGGAGCCTCTGGTGTCAAAAAATTGCACTTTTAAACAATTCCAGTCTTTGACTCTTTGTGCATTTCATATGATTGACATTTTTGACTACAATTTAACCTCAGTCGATTTTTGCCCGAATTTTTCTCCTTCTTCTAGAGTATCGGGCAGATTGGCACCTTTGGTTTCTGGTAGAAAAAGAGCGAGAATTCCAGCTGCAACGGCTGCAATGCCGAATAGGACTAAAGGCAATGGTTTTGAGTAATCCGCCAGAAGAATGATGAAAGGAGCCAAAATGCCACCAAGTCGCGCATTCATCGAACTCATTCCCATTCCCAGGTTACGGATGACGGTCGGATAAAGTTCGGCAGAGAAGATGTAGATGACTGCGTAGGAGATTGTGATCCCGAATTTGCCGATCATGGCTAGGATGATTAAAGCTAGAGTATTTTCTGAAAAAAATAAAAAATTTTGTTAATAGGTAATTGTGATTTTTCGTTTTGCTGCGACTAAAAACACAATTTTTTTGTTTATTGATGATTCATGGGACTTGTTTAGTTTTAAAGATTTGATAAAAATTTTTTTAAAGATTTGCAAAGATTTGTATAGAATTTTAGGGATTTTTAGGGATTTTTAGGGATTTTTAGAGATTGTTAGAGATTGTTAGAGATTTTTAGAGATTTGAAACGGATTTTTAAGATTTTTTTTTTAACTAAAGACTTGAGATTTGCAGACATTTGATAAGAGTTTTAAAAATTTTTTTGACTCGTCTAAGAGATTTATGAGATTTGTGAAGATTTGGAAATATATTTTTTAGAGATTTGGAAAGATTTTTACCGATATTTCGAGATTCGTAAGTGATTTTTAGAGGAATTTTAACTAAAGATTTGAGATTTTCACAGATTTTTATGCATTTTTTGACTCGTCGACGAGATGTGTGAAGATTTGTAAAGAATTTTTTAAAGAATTGCAAAGATTGATGGAGATTATAGAGATTTTTCGAGATTTTTCTAGACTTGTAATGGATTTATAAACTTTTTGGAGGATTTTTAAATAAAAAATTGACATTTACAAAGACTAGCAGAAATTTGCACATATTTTTAGAGAATTTTTAGACTCGTCGACGAGAAACGAAAAATTAAAATCTTATTTCCTTCACTAACCTTCACTAAGAAAAGCAGTGGCGATTAATGATGTTCCAGCTACGAGTAACCAGCCTGATAAAGGTCCTCTGCGTCCTAGTCTGTTTAAAGCTAGGACGCAGAATATATAAGCTGGGAACTCGAGTCCAGCTGCGATCAGAAAGTTGATATAGTCATTACCACCTAGGTTTGATGTGTTTAAGGCTAAACCGTAGTACACTCCACTGTTGACAAACCTGAAATAAGGTGGAGTTTTTTGTAAGATTTAGTAAATTTTACTAAAAAAAAAGTGCTTGTTAGAGTGACTTTTCGTTTTGCGGTGACGAAAAATGCTATAATCAGTTACAGTAAGTCTAGTCGAATTACGTAGACTACATTATTATAAAGTGATAGTGTCATTAATTATTTTTTTTCATTTTATATAAAAAACATTGTTAAAAAATATATACCGGTACCGGTAGTTTAATTCGTGAAATTTAATTTGTTGCAGAAATTTATTTAAAATTTATAAGTTAAATGTTTGTTTGATTCGAAAGGAAAGTCTCGACCTCGTTCTCAGAAGTGCCATCACAGCAGTCAGCGTCTAGTTAAAAATTTAACGACAGATGGTGTTGGTTAATTGGAATTTGGAGAATGTACAGCTAGGAGCAAGACAAAGGATTAGTCTCACTCTTCTGCTATTTCGTCACGATTTCTCAGGCCTGCTTTAATTTAGTCTTCCAGCCACGATCTTAAAACAAATTATGACGTAAAAACAAGATATTTCAACAAAAAAAAATTTTAAAAATTTTGTGACACTATCACTTTAAAATTTTAATTTTGCCTTTTTTTTGTTGCTTGAAAACGAAAAATCGCAAAGTGTTCAAAGTTTTACCAATTGAAACAAATAATAACAGCTCTAATAGTGAGGTTTGGGTATTTGCGAATGACCCAAGAACTTCCCCCAGCTTTGACCGTTGAGTGCACTTCGGTCTAAAATTAATTTTTAATTAATTAATTAATTAATTATTTTTTAAAATAGGATAATTACATCTTCAAAATTTTCTGGTAGTTTAGTTCCATTTTCCTCAGCTACTTTGCTCAGTAATTGTCTCGCATCTTCCAACTTTCGTTTCGCAAGGAGCCATCTAGCGGATTCTGGTATAAACCTGGTAAAAAAAAGTCAATATTTATCAGTGATAAATTTTATGTTTCTTTGTGATAAATTATCACAAAGAAACATAAAAATTTTTCATTTAACTCACCACCAATAAGATAAAAACAACAATCCAGGCACTGAAATTGCAATTTGTAAATACTGCCATTCGCGTATAAAAAACGCAACGGCCGCAACCAGCAAGTAACCGGTCGCGAAAAAAAACTGACTCCCAACCCCAGCGAGTAACCGTCTGCTCGGACCAACTAATTCTAAACCTGAAAAATTCAAAATTAATAAATTTTTAGTTTTATAAAAATTTTAAACATTTTTAAAAATTAAATTTTTAATTTTACCGATAACAAATCCAACAAGAAACACTCCAGGGGTGAATAATCCAACCAAAGTGCGGAAAACGAGGTACAAGTAGTAGTTGGACACAACACCGCTGAGAATCCCAAAAACAGCTTGGAGGATACAGGAAGTGAAAAACACTCTCCGACGACCGAATCTGAAAAATTAAAGGGTAGAAAATTATTTAAAAACATATTTTTAGCATTAGAAAATTTATTTTAACAAAATAAACGTCCATTTATACATCCAATCATTATTATTTAGTGCTGAAAATATCAAAACTCGTTTTTTTTTAAAGCTGCAACAATGATTTCTAAGTAAGAAAATTCAATTTTTGTTTAAAGGAATGTTAGAATATCTAATAAAATATTTTGAAAATTTAAAGAATATTTAACAGAATTTTTGAGAATATTTAAGTGAATAAATTTTTCGAGCATAAATTTCCGCTTAACTAAACGCCATCTGTTATCGAAACAATGAACCAGTCACCTATCAGATATAGATCCAGCAACTACAGCTCCGAGAAATTCTCCAACCATAAAAAACGATTGTACCATCGCCCGTTGCCAATTGCGATCACAAACCAAACCAAACTAAAATAAAATAAAATCAGAAAAAAAAAAAAAATCGATTAAAACATCACTTTTGAATCAACGAATCGAGACACTTTACTCACATCGCTAACAACACTATTTTTATAAACAGATTGATCATAAACCCAAGATGAACACTTTTCGCTCTTACCCGTTGTTATATTTTGTAAAACTACGGGCGAAATTGCGTCCCGGATCAAGGAACTTGAAAGTGTTTCATTAACGACATAATATCTGCAAGGATCGATTTTATTTTTCAACAACGGGAATGAAATATTTAAAAACGGCTCGGGTAAAGCGTATGTGTAATTGAATAACTCGTCTAGGAAAATAGAACATCTGGAAAAAAAATAAATATCTACAATTAAAATATTTTTTGAATTTTAAATTCTCTTTTCATACCTGTATTCGGGAATAGCCCCGACAAAAACCCAAACAAATTTATGCAAGGCACAACTGATTGCAGGTAAACACAATAAAAGATAAATCCGTTTTTGATACGGTCCGAATTCGCCGAGGACTTTGAGTACGTCGTCGAACTTCATGTCCAACCTAGAAATGAATTTAAAGATCAAGTTTTACCGGTGGAATTAAACACTTCTTGGTATCGAGGTTAAATTTACACGACGCTCTTGAAGTGTCATTGACTTTTAGACTTTGCTCTGAGACCTGAGAGTTTTGTTTTTCTTTGTATAGAATGACTGCTTAATGTACTTACTGTGGTTATTGAGTGTATTGTAGAGTTTGGTATTGGTGAAATGCTTTGATCACAGTTGTTTTTCTGAGTAAAGTCAATGAGACGCCGCACAACGCCGCCCTGGTGTTTGGTCTGGACGTTTATTGATTTGCATCCAAATCTATGTTTAGAGGAGACAGTGATGACGTATTTTGGCGCATGTTGGGTTTTATAGTTACTCATTTAGGGGGACCACGCCCTGAAATTTTTGATTCTTATAAAAGTTATATTTAAAAAAAAAATTTAAGATTTTATTTGATTTTTTTTTTCTTCTTAAATAATCTTATCTCACTTCCTAAGAAAACTGTTTACCAATGTGTATTTTGTTTGGAATTTGACATTTAAGATATAACCTTGGATTCTGAGGGGGGAAAAACAACTTTAGGACTTTAAAAAAACATTAAATTAAATTACATACAAAATACCCAATAAAAAAATCTTGTTTGTCATTTACCTTAGACTGAGCTGCCCTTTAGCTTTCCTGATGAACATTTTCTGAAATTTTGCCGTCTTTGTATGGACAACTAGTTTAATGGTTTTTTTTTTGTTTTTTTTTGAGGAAATTAAATAGTAGAGTCTGCATAAATTCATAAAAAATATTATACGACATGAAACAGGTATTTTGCCTAAAATAGCATAAATCGTCATTTTTGTCAAAAAATGCACAAAATGGTACAATTTCCGATTCAGTAAATTTAATTAACGAATTGGAAAAGCAAATGGCCACAGTTTCACCGAGAAGAAAAGCAATGGCTGAAAAGTTTTTTAATGTATTTTTTTTTTTTTGGTAAAAAACTGTTTTCTATGCTAAAATTAATCGCAGATGTTTTCAATGGCAATAAAACTAACAAATCATTAACAGATGTTTATTCTAATACTAAAATTACTAATTTCAAATATGCTCCAGATTATAAAAAATTTTTTTTTGCACATTTTTAATGTTTTTATTGCCATGCGTTAAAATCCTGGCTGTATTAATTAGCTGTAATTGAAAATCTATTTACCAAATCCTTCAGTCATAAAAATTTGAAATTAAGATTCACAGCATTAAATGTTGAAATTATTACATTTATTAGTAATACTCATTATAATTACAGACAAGCTTTATATAACTCAAAAAGAATTTTATAAGCTGCTTTCATAATAATCTAGAAATCTGCTCTCATATTTACATCATTAAACATTTAATGAGAAATAGAATTTGAAAAATAAGAATTATTCATAGAATAACCTAAAAATTAAAATAAAGACTTACATTCTAATACGTATATACACACTTACTTTTCAAAAACATTAATGTGGAAAAATGTCATATAAAGTTGTTTGAAAAAATATTCACAGTAATGAAACAAGGAAAAATCATTCTTGCTCATTGAAAAACTTTTTTCCAAATCTGAGCAATTTTTGTATTTAGTCTTAACTAATTCTTGGTTTACAAGGACGGTTTAGCCAACATCCCAGCAACACAAAATTCTATCCAATACCAGCATTTGTCCACAACATGTGACCTAAAAATTAGAAACGCCACCAAGTAGCAATAAATTGAACTAATAAAAGAACAATGAATATTTACTAGATTTTATATTCAAGTTCAATGAAAACTACCCTGATCTTTTAATTCTGCCTCAAAATCTCTTTTTAATACAAAATATTCAAAAAATGAGAAAATTATGATAAAACCTTGTAAAAATTTTATGTTCTTTCATTAGTTCATTTTGCTGCAACTTGGCAACTGTAGAATTCTAAACCTCTATAAATGTCCAAATGTTGATAATGTATTACAAAAATGTTTGATAATTTAATTTAACCATAAAAATCCATTTTGTGATCAACTTTTATATTATTTTTTTTTAACATTTTACCCGTATGATTTCATCATTCATGATTTTTATACCACAACCAGTTCAATGAGCAATTAACATCTTTGAGAAATGATGCTAAATTAAAGCTACTCAGCACATCACTTAAACATTGGAAAAAAGTTTTTCAATTATTCACAATTCTAGAAAATCAGTGTCCAAAAACACACACTACATGATATATATAATTATATGTAGTCAACTATTTAATTGTAGCATCAAAAGTTTCAGCTAAATTCTAGTAAATAGGCAACAGTTTGTTAATTCCAAAGTTTAAATGTATAAATAATATATTAGAAACTTAATACAACAGTGGCAGTAATTTACAAAAGCATCAAATGCATTTTTTTTCAATTTTATATTTATAAATAAATTTATTGGTTATATTGGATTAAGTACCTGTAATTTTTAGTACTAATTTTTAAGCTTAATTCATCATCATCACTTTTATTTGTCAAATTTATGGTAAATCTAAATTGTATAATA
Source organism: Geophilus truncorum (assembly GCA_034695745.1). Lineage (NCBI taxonomy): Eukaryota > Metazoa > Arthropoda > Chilopoda > Geophilomorpha > Geophilidae > Geophilus > Geophilus truncorum. Next base: position 8,670 of record JAQFZP010001219.1, on the reverse strand, counting down.
ATAATAATAATAGCTGCTCTCGTGAGTTGAAAAGTCTATCAATTGTATATATAAAAAAAAGTATATAAAATTTCTGAATTAAGTAAAATCTACTTTTTGTTTGTATTTTTGCTTTTAAAGGATCTTGTCATAATGCATTGACATCTGCTAGAATAACACAGAAATTGACACTAGCTAGGGTAGAAAAAAACTAGTTGATAAAATTTGAATTAAGAATGTCGAATGTGTAGTAAATGGTTTTTTCTCACAATTTTACTGTTTTACTGCGCGCATGAGAAGTAACGCCAAGTTGCGCAAACTCTCGTTAGGCGCCGCCACTGCACAAGAAATCCATAATATTTGGTTATACTTTTTAAAACTATAAAGCCTCATTTACATTTATGTAAATAGTGCTTTAAGCTCTGATTTTCGCTGATAAACATTTCCTCCTTTTTTTTCTGTTTTTAGTTGTAGCCATCTAGTGAGGGACACCATTACTTCACGCTACTTCTCGTTGCGAGCAAACATTAACCACACTACAACTACAGTAAAAATCAATGTAAAACATTTCAAATCTCCACTGCTTTTCAGCTGTGACAATAATTACAAACATAAATAGCAAAACCCAATCACAACACTCAATAACTCCAAATCTGCAACATACAAAATTGAGTCACCACACATCAAAATCACTGACAACATCATAAAACACAATCAAAAAATAAAAAAAAAATAAAAATAAAAAATTCCTTTAAAAAAAAAATGAGATTCAAGTCCTGGCACTAAAAGACACGAGTTAACAGTCAAGAAATAAAACAATTCTTTTTGAAAAAAATGAATACCATCATTATTTGAAATGCAATATTTTGAAAATGCGTTAAGATCACCCATTAATTGCTACTTTTAAGTGTTTTAAGCTAATCTAGACTACTGTGATGGTGTAAATCGCAATTCTTTATGCATGTAGATGCATATTTGGATTCATACTAACATTTTCTTAATTTTTTTTATTTTTTGTAATTAAATTTTTATGCAAGAACTTCTAAAGTAACAATGTTTCTATGTCTACTTTTGTACGCCATCGGATCGCTTTCGGTGCAGCTTTTTTTTTTTTGTACGAAAAAAAAATTCAGTACCGTAAATCTACATTTAGCACCAGTTATAGTAATGATTTTACAATGCTATGACTCACAGATAGTTTAAGCAAAGGACACATTTAAAATGTTGACAATACGAATGAAAAATATGTACAAGTTACTGTTTATACATCATATTAAAATTTCTAATATTTTTTTATATTTTTTTGATATGAAATGTATGCAATTTTTTTTTTTTTTTTTTTAAATTAAGTAAAATCACAAAAATCCTACCAGAATAACTTAAATCTTTCCAAAACTTGAAAGTCGTCGTTTGCCCTGCACCGTGTCGTCTTCGTTTGGGAAAACGAAGATTGTTTCTTCTATTGGGTCTTTAGTTCTAAAATGTAAATTAAATATGTAAATGAGTTTTTAAGATAATTTTGAAATATTTTATTAAAGTCGTGACCTTTTCTTGGGTAATGTTTTGTTTCTTTGCGGTGTGGGTGGCAGTGGTCTAGCTTGGATGTCTTTCATGCTTCCAGGGTGACGTTTTGAACCTGATTTTGGTGACCCTAGGTCATGTTGTGACCAGGAAGATGAAGGCTGTGGATAGTTTACTGGAAAATATAAAGTTATTTTTAATTTTAGGTCAAGTGAGCAATGATAAGAAATGTTTTTTGTAGCAGAGTTCTAAAAGCACTGCAGGAAAGTCAGTGTGTAAGGGGCAATGAAATGAGTTAAAAAATTGTTTTACTGTATTAAATTAACGTCACAGTCACAATAGAAACTGGTGGAGCCAGTGACCTTTGCTCCTGACATCATAGGACTGAATTTGTGTGATTGGCTGTTGTCTGAATTTTCTGTTTTCAATGGTAGAAACTGATTCTAGTTTTTCTGTTTTCAGTTTTTCTGTCAACTTACAGAAAATTTCGTTACATATGAGTGAAAAACTGGGTGGAATTCTGTTTTTTGTCGAAATGTTAACCGAACATTACCCCAGGTTACTAATAATATTCTTTCGTTATTTTATGAATATTTAGAAATTTCACCAAAATATTCCAAATTTTTTTTCTCATATTTTATATCATTTTGCTTCTGACCCTGTAACAAACGTCACATGATTTAGATCTTTCTAACTCTGGCCAGATGGAATAAAATAAGCATTACTTAGAAAACATAGTACTCACAAGTAGTACTCTAATTACTGTACCCTAACGATTGTGCTAAAAATAAAACTTAGTGGTTTAACGATTGCACTCTAAAATATCTGCACGCTAATATTTGTACTCTAATGACTGTAATAACAATTGTGCTCTAAAGTTTGTGTTATTTTATTAATAACATAATTTAAGCCTTAGAAAAAAATTATGGGAAAAAAAAGCTAAACTAAACTACAATAAGAATAAATATAAGTAACCAAAAAAATAAAGAAAGTTCACTAAATCTATAAGTAAATGTAACATTACCGTTATCTGATAAAGGCCTCGTTGAAGGATCAAGCCACATCAAATCGGTGGAAGATTTCTACAAAAATAAAAAAATAAATTTTATTAAATATTCTAATTTCTAATTTCTAATTTTTTATTTTTTTATTTTTACCCCTGACTGTGCACCAGTTGGAACAGAAAGTCGTCCTTGAGACCTTATATCAGGGCTAAAGCCTGGTAGGGTAGATGATGCATAAGGACTCAAATTATCTTAAAAAAAAATTAAAATAAAATAAAAAAAATTATTTTACAATTAATTTTTACAATTTAATTTCCTCTTACAGTCTTTGCGCATAGTTCCTTTTTTCAAACTTGCGTAGACACGACTATTTCCTGGATTGTTTCCTTGCAAATGCACAAAACTTTCCACTGACATATGATGTGACTTTCGTGCTGCGGATTTCTGATTATTAGTCGTCCATCGTCTGATACAAATCAATGTGACCACAACAACGACTAAAATCATAGCCAAGACTATAGATGCGGTAATCAAAATCCAGTCCAAAGATAGCCAGATAACCCTATCACCCTTTTGCTCTTCTAATTCGGTAGGAGACATTGTACCTAGCAAAAAAAAATATATAAAAAAAATTTAAATTTTTATAATAAAATTTAAAGGTCAAATGAACAAAACTGGTTTATTATTAATTATGAATCTACTCATCACAAACAATAATTAATCGTAGTCAAATAATTTTCAGTCATGTTAAAATAATTTAATCGATCGCGAAAAGTGATCCGGGATTTAGTTAGAAATTCTCTCGAGCAGGGTTTCCATGTGTCGCAAACTCAGAATTCCCAGAATCCCAGAGTTTTTAACAAAATTTAAGATGTCAATAAACAATTTGGTGAAGATAAATTACTGAGTTTATGATTATAGATGTACATTTAATAACAAACCAGTTCAGTTAATATTTCATATTTCTACCTCCGGTTTGAGTTCGAGTGGCAGTGATGTAATCAGCAACAGTTGGTCCTCCATTACTGAAGGCAGTGACTCGCACGTGATAAAAAGTTGAAGGCGACAGACCGGAAACGACAACTCTTTTCTCGATTGGTTTAACCCCTGCTTTGACAGTTGTCCACGTAACCGTATCGGCTTTTCGATACTCAATTGTGAAGTTCTTTATTGGACAGCCGGTAGAGGGCCATGCATCTAAATGCACTGAAAAATAAGTGTTGCCTTCGTGGATTAAGTCTTCTTTACTCGGCGGATCGAGAGCTGAGATAAAATTAAAATAAAAAAAATTAAATAAAAATCGAAATTTCTAAAATTTTTAAAATAACATACGATCTCCGTCCGTTGTGATTGTGATGACGTCAGATGGTTCTCCGACTCCGATGTTATTTATTGATTCCATGTATAAATTATATACAGCGCCACACGCTAAGTTTTCCAACATATACGAGTCTTGATCTGAAAATAGTTCCTTTTTCTCCCACTTGTCGCCGTCTTTTCGGTAATATAATAAATATCCTGCAATTTAAAATCAAATTTTTGTTATTATATTTTTTTGTTATTATTAATTTGTTTAAATTTAAAACCTCTAACTGCATCTCCTCCATTAGACCCCTGGTGCCATTTCAGTTGTAGTGACGACATTGTTTTCGAATACACACCCAAATTAGGTGCTGATGGGGGCACCAAGACAACTACTAGGTATTTAACCTCGTCATTTCCATATTTATTCTGCACTTTGCACGTGTAGTTCCCACTGTCTTCCAAATCGACTCTTTGAATAACTAAAGTTCCATCTGGACCCATTTGAGCGCGTTCATTCGGCGTAATTTCTTTTCCCCTATTTAAAAAAAAATTTAAATCAAGACTAGTGATAATAAAAAGATACCCAATACCCTTTAATCCAGGACTTGTTTGGCATGGGTGAACCCACAGCTCTGCAATTAAGTTTGAGGTCCTTTTTCCAGGGTGTTTTGATGACGTCATCAAAAGCAGCTGATTGAGCTGGAACTGAATATAAAAGAAAACTAAGAATATGAACCGGTTGTAATTTTAGATAAAATACTTGTTTGTTCTCCGGTGAGTTGGTTGACAACTCGCGATCGGGGTCCCTCTCCAACACCGGAAACAGCCGTGATCCAAAACTCGTATCGGCGATTCTTGTCAAGACCTGTGATTTGGTAAACAAGATCATCTCTGGATGTGTGGATATCAGTGTCATCCACTCCCCCTGGTTTTGGAACTGCGTCTTTGCTGTAACGCGTTTCAGGCCCAAACTAATGAATAAAAATTTAAATAAAAATTTAAAAAAAATATATGTTAATTTACAAAACAGAACCTTAATTTATTGACAGAAAGTTTATGTATGCCAATGCTTCCCTGCAAGGTTTGAGTGTTGCAGTGAAGTGCATTTAAGTCAGACAGTGGGCTCCGCTACAACACAATTCATTAAAGGTCAAGTGAACTAAAGTGGTTTATCATTAAATTTGAATCTACTCATCACAAACAATAATTAATCGTCGCCGAATAATTTACAGATTTTAAAATTTGTAAAAAAAATAATCACGAGAAGTTAATATCAAAAGAAAAATTAATTATGGGAGCGATTTACAACGTTATGAAGTTCACTGCCCCTGTAGCAGGAATTGCCAGCAAAGCTTTCGTCGTTTTTCATAGCAACTGATCAAAGGATTTAGTTCCGAAATTCTTTCGAGCAGAGTTTTTCCCGCGTTACAAATTCCGAATTTCCAGAATCCATTTTTCTTTTGACATTCACCTTTCATGTAGTTTTTTACAGAATTTAACACAAAGTTTTAAACTTCTCATTAAAAATTCAAAGTATTTGCTTTACAAACTTATAATAATTGATTAATTATATTTTTATAAACTCTAAAATTTTTATAATTTAATAATGTAAACACAAGTTTTTTTATTCACTCATCAAACTCAATAGACTTTAACGAACTCATTAACTAATCAATCAATCAATCACTAATTAATTCATTCATTAATTAATTAATAAATAATTTCTAATTCCTTTAATGCCCTCGTTAACTTAATAAAATTTCATTACAAATACCACTGCTGGAAACAGAATCACCAACAGACCACGGGAAAACGACAGATAGAAAATCAATTGTTCTAACAAATACGGTAACTAAAACTACAATTGTAAAATAACTTAGTTTTCTAAGACCAAAGTCAATCCTTTTTCATACGATACATCATAGAAATCAAAAATTTGCCAAAATGATAAAAATCGCTTTAATGTTTCTGCTGATGTCACTTGCAATAATGACTGAGCTGCAATTGTAAGTCGCACTTTACTCTACAATACTCCAACTTGAATAAATCCTATTTTTGTATAGAGTAAACGCTTGCCAAGGTTCAAAATGCGTTAATAAGTGTTGCCCCAACTATTATTGTGACAAATCCGATGGTCCTATTGGAAAATGTACGTTAGATAACTTGAGATAATAATAAACTTGCAAAGTCTCGGAGATTTATCGCTACATAATATGTTTGAAATAATAAAAAAAAGTATCGAATATATAATAATCATGTAGATTTTGATAAAGGATAATAAAATCAAACTTAAATTTTGAAGCAAATTATTTCAAATACACATTTTTCTCACTAAATAGCAATAAACAATTTCAATGCCAACTTTCATTTGAAATTTAAAATTTTGATAACTTTTATACACTTGTAAGCGTTTCAAGCGACTGCTTCGCCCTGTGCGATCGCAAGCAGAATAAAACAGTCTTTTATAATTCTTTAAACCAAGCAGACATCTCGCTTATTTCTTCCGACACCTTACCTGCATCTTGATACCTTTTCCAAGATAGAGTGACCTGGGGTCACAGCTGAAAAAGCCAGAGAAACAACCCGGACACGACAAAAATGAACAATGCAAAAGCACGTAAAGTAGACATCACACCTGCCGCAGCAGATGCTCTTCGCGCGGCATCGCGTCTCAACATTAATGTCAAAATATGAGTCGAAATTGTTGCATGTATTAAGCAGCAGACCCAATTGCACACTGAATTCGAATAAAATGGTATTAAAAATGCAAGAAATAGTGCAAACTTCCGAAATATTTTACTCTAAATCAAAGCAAATGTGCAAGATAACCATTTAGGAAACCTTTTAAATGTGTTGGAAGAGTTCATTGTGTAAATTAAAATTTTTTTGTTTATTCTAAGACCTTGTGCTCTCCTTGTCAGTTTGTAATTAGTAAGGTGTCAAATACCTTACAATTCTTAATTAAAAGAATCGCAGAGGATAGAAGAATTTTGAAATGGTGTTCCAAAAAATTTGTTTTCACGAATTCGACTTGTTACATTCAGCAACTAGAGAACAGGTAAGCTCGCCCTTAAGAGCAATGCAGTGAAGCTAAACCGAATGTAGTGCAGGGAAGCGAACAACGCGATAAGAATAAATCAAATAATTTTGAATCGAAGTGAAGAAATAGATTTTGGCAAACCAAGAACTACAATCTAAAATTGCATAAATTAAAAACAAGCATCTTGTAAACTTGTGACAAAAGTGTTTAATATGTTTGGGTAATAAAGATTTGCTGGGAATTTCCCCAAACCGTAGCCTTACGTCCCACCCCCAACAGGTAAGAAAACACCTGAGGGCATGGGTTTAATATATTCAATGGATAGATCAGGCGCGACAGAGGGGGAAGACACCTCCCCCACCTCACTACCTCTTAACCCTCAGGTGGCCTTCTCCTTCAGACTGATCTGAAGTGCCCCATACCCCCGGCACCCCTCCCTCCTCACCTCACACCTCCGTGATCTGAAGTGCCCCTTACTTATTGAAAAGTATAAAATCTGATAATTGGTTATATGTTTACCTCTTCGTCATAGTCAATCGCTCGCACGTAAACATTATACTTCGTTATGGCACCGTTAGGCTTAAGCGGTGGCTTCCAAGTCACAAGCACTGAATCAGATGCTGACGACAACACTTTAATGTCACCAGGTGCACTTGGAACTTTATAAACAAAAAAAAATAAAATAAATAAAATTTTATTAATTTTTTTTTAAATATTTTCTTTACCGTCTTCATGAGTTTTGCAATAAATCGGTTGACTTCTACTGCCTTCACCAACTTTCGTAAACGCAGCAACTTCAATACTGTAATTAGTATTCACTTCCAAACCTTGTAAAGTTAATTTAGGAACATCGGTTGTTTTCGAATGATACGCTGCATCTAAAACGTTATTTTTTTTTTAAATATATAATTTAAAACCTTCACTTTTACACTTGACTTACCATACCAATCATCAGAAGGTTTATAAAAAACCTTATAACCCCTTAAAATCCCATTCGTGTAATCCGGCGAAATTGGATCCCAAATGATATATAACGTATTCGTAGACAACGGTGAACAGCGTATGTTGTACGGTGCAACACTTGGAACTATTTTCAATAAAAAAAATATTATTTCAACACAAAACACAACAAACCCTTTTTACCATCTTCTGACGTCATCACGTGAAGTTCTTCCGTAGGTGGCCCATTGCCCTTTGAATTGTATGCTTGTACAATGATAATGTACTGAGTATACATGTCTAATTCAGTCAACTGGTAGATTAAATCATCCGTGTAATCTTCCGGTATCTCGATTGAAATGAAGGTGTAATCGGTATCTGAATCGGTTCGACTGACTTTGTAACCGATTCGATAACCGCGAATAACTCCGTTCCAATATTTCCTTTCCGGTTGCTTCCATGTTATTCTCAACGACTGTTTGTCCACCGGTTCGATTTCCACGTTCAATGGTGGACCGGAAGGAGCTAAAATATAAAAATTAATGAATTTTGTAAGTTTAAAATTATTATAAATTATTAAATTATAAAAACCTTGTTCTTCTGTCTGAAAATCTAATTCGTTGCTGAAATTACTGACACCAATGTCATTTGCAGCCGCTAGGCGAAGCTCGTAGAATGTGTATGGTTTTAAGTTGTTGACCAGTGTCCAGTTCTTTGATCTTGTTAAAGTTAAATTCTCAGCTGACTTCCAATTTGCTGTATTTAAAAAAAAAATATTTATAAATTTTATTAATTTTTTAATTAAAAAAAAAATTACTTTGTTTTTCTTTATATTGCAGTATGAAGTGAGTTATAGGACTTCTTCCGTCTTCCGGTATATTC
>JAQFZP010001218.1:0-21214 GCA_034695745.1 Geophilus truncorum | reverse complement strand
TAGGATTGGAGAATGTAATTTTATCAAAACAGAAAAAGAAAAGGAAAATTACTAAAACGAAAAATAAGAAAAAAAATTAAGTGAAAATTTGAAAAAAAAATAAATAAAATAAAATAAAAAAAAAAAATGTTTTTTTTTTTTTGTTTTTTTTGGTGGATATAACAATATTTTTAATTTTTGTACGAAAAACGTCTAAACAAGGGGAGAAGATGTGTTTGACTCATTTGTGGACACCACTGAAATTCCAGTTTGTTTCGACTGTTGCCGCACTCTAATCGCGCTGTTCTCGATCCGCATGAGAAAAATGATCAGTTGAGTTGTCAACGTCCTAAACTGTTAGCAGGCTATGAGCTAATAATGTAATAATATAGCATAAATATTGTATAACGTTGTTAGATCTGAAAAAAATCCAGCAAAAAAAATAAAAAAAATGCAGATTTCTTTTCAAGATATCAGGGCAAAAATCGACATTTTTAATGTATTGGAAAAAATATCGATTTTTTTTTTTAATATATTGAACTATTTTTTAATTATTATTTTTTTTTTGTTTTTATGTAACGGATGACGCAACCTTGTAAAGCATCGCTTGTCTTTCGATCTTGGTGCTTCGAATGTGGTGCTGGCTTGACTGAGTTATATGTTATAATAAGTTAAGTCGTCAATCCACCACTTGAGCGCGGTGTTTCTGCAAGTCAAACTGTTTGAGCACTTGATTCAGATCGGTTATTTTCTGCTGGAACAGATCACTCCAATGAGACGTCATTTTCCTAAACTTTAGAAAATTCCTCAGTTAATTGCCACACTTGCAGATAATCCGTGTTTCGCGTCACTCCGACGTTCAGTTTGCCCACGGGTTTCACGTGTAGTCCGTTGCCGACCCCGCACCCGAAGGCGTATCTGTGATCTCGTACGACGAGCGGAGTTATCGGTTGCAGATCTTTGCTAGTCAAACCGCTGGGCACGATCGACTCCATTTCGTAGGACGTGGCTTAAGAATCTAGACTAGGGTGACCAGATGTCAAAAGCGGAAAACCGGGACACTCGGGTGGGGGTGGGGGTGGGGGAGGGTGGAGGGGGGGATTTCGCTGCTTGTGAAACATGTGACCTTTTTTTTTTTTTTTTTTTTTTTTTTTTTTTTTTTTTTTTTTGTAATGGCAATCAAAACAAAGTACAAATTAAAATTTACATTTAAAGTGTGACCAATGGCGACAGTGGCGACATTTTCAGTGACGCGCACTTACTGTATCTTATCGGTAGCTCGGTATGAGTCGTCTTATAACGGTATGTAAATTGTAGTTTTAGCCTTTTAAGAAAAGTTTGTAAAAACTAAAAAACCGGGACAAAAGGGCGTCCCGAAAAACTTTTTCGGGACACCGGGACATAGGGCTCAAAACCGGGACGATCCCGGAAAACCGGGACGTCTGGTCACCCTAACGCGGTGTGATGATGATGACACCCAATAAAAGATGGCATTGCGTCATTACAAACGCCGCGTGGTGTCGTTTCTGGTTTAACAAAGGCTGGCATCTGGTGTCAACATTGGAAAGAGATAAATTAAAAGTGAACAAAATACAAAAAGAAGGAAAGGAAGTTCGGGATTTGACACGACGCAGGTCGCACGAGTTAAATTGGAAAAAGTTGTAATCTTGATACGTCTTGTATACTTTCACGGTCCACGGCGTACAAAAAGGATTGTTTGCACGAAAAAAAAAGATGTTGGGGATGTGTTCGCGCTCTTTTCAATTTACGCTGATATTGTTGAAGCGGTAACAAAGGCAGTTTGTGATTGCAAGGCCCAGAGGAAGAGTTGGTATTGATTACCTGACACGAGAGTAACAATAAAAACGATTGTTATGGAAAGAAAAAATGACGCCAATAATAAAAAAAAAATGTTGAGGAAAAACGAGATGATGGATAGGAGTATAATTAGATTGGAAATAAGGTTAAAAGTGTAAAAGTTAAAAATGAAGTGTAGTTATGAGAGGGAAGAGGAAATAAACGAGGTACTAAAGTGTAGATGGAGTCGAAAAGTATGTCAAAAAGAGAATCAAAATGCCAAAAATAGTTGCTTTAAAAATCAAAACACGGTAATAAAAGAATGGAGAGTTGAGTGTTTTCATATAAAGCACCATCATATCAATTGAATTGCACATTTTCAACAAGAGATTCGATATTGTTTTTTTTTCCGCTTGGTAAGCAGCGTTTGAATTTAAACCGTATTTTATCTGTAAAGTACGAGTACGAGAAAAAAGTTAAAGAAAATTTAGTATGTATCACTATATCAGTGGAAGATAAAAGAAAGTGAAATAAAACATTTTAGTTCTATGTTTTCACACGCAGTGGCGCTGTGAAATGGGAGAAAACTTGCTCTAGAAACAAGATAAGCAGGCTTTCCCTCAATGCTACTATTTATTTAGATTTAGAACTTTAATATGATAATTACGTAGAAATTATACTTTACAATTTCTGCGTTTATCGATTTATCATTTCGCACTTTGTACATCTGTTTCTGTCTGAAAAATAAGATTTTCTAATGTCTCTGGCGGTTATCTATTTATAAGTTAACTAGCTTTCTGCCCGCCAGTATCAAAACATTCTCCAATAAATCCACCTATCCTTTATAATTCAGTAACTATCGATTGCAACTTAAAGGATCAATAAGAAACAGTTCTTTACAAAATGTTAAGAATCATTATTCTACAGTAAATCCTTTAACTGCTGCCCGCATATATCGCTATTTAATCAGCCATTACGTGTGATAAAATTCAATTTAAGTAGTTAAATAATGTGCAAACAACTTCTTCAGGTGCATTTTCCACCTGAATAACGATAAGTTTGCTTTGATAATGCTTCTTGAATAATTTCCTTTTAGTAATCAATGTAATTTCGATATAGAGCATCTGAAATAATAAACAGTCAAATGAATAGAAAAGGTCAAATAGAAAGGTTAAATTGAAATTTATGACAATATGCCAGTAAATGTGCAATGCACATGCGTGAAAGCTGTTATTCATAATACATGGCAAGTTTATCCAAAACATGTTCCGCTCAAAACTCATATTTGGACTTGCACTTACTTTGTGCCAGCTTATATCGCATTCATTTATTCAACCCGTTGGTCATGTCTTCAAAGACCACATTGGGAGACGGCCAATGGTCCAGTTGGGACGATTTGGACAGCAGAAACTATTGTTATGGGTCTGGAGTGATGGACGATTGTGGTTGAAGTAATGCTTGAAAAATCCCTCCCGCTTTAATACGGTACGATGCAGGTACGATAACAACACCGCAACGATAACTTTAAAGTGCCTTTCCAATACTGTACTTGTAGTTGACGATTGCATAAAATTCCAGAACTAACTGTGAAAACACTCAAAGTGCTAATTAAATCGTTAAATTTAAGCAAACAATTAATTTGTAAGAAAAAAGTGTCTTAGGAAGTTAATGGCTTCGCGCTACATGCAAAAGTCTATTAATTTTTAATTGGAAACGTTTAATTGCATCTAAACGCGTTATTTGAATGTCAATTTTGCATCTTAACTTAAAATGTTTTTTGACGGTAAAATGTGAAGTGTTCGCTTTTAAGTTTCGATTTTCACCAAGTGGGAAAAAATAAATTCCAAAACCCAAAGCTCGTGTTGTTTGTGTCCCAAACTGCGCAAGATATAAATCTTTTGTCTATCTCTTCGGCTCAGTCGTACCCGTTTTGCTTACACCAACTTTTGCCTGAGTTAGTGACGTCAGTGTCGAGGTTCTGGGAAACAGGGATGGAGATGAAAGACGCAAGGTTTTCGAACGCTCGTTTCTACTTAAAAATCCCATTAATTCCATATGGTAACTCTGATTCCATCCGCATTGAAGGAGAAAGAAAAACGAAAACAAATTTTTAATTCATGGATGTGTGAATAGCGAACTTGTTATTCTCAGACTTCTGAATTTGTGGTTCATTAATAAAATTAATTTCTGTCTTCAGAGAAACTTTTTAAGTGGGGTTTTGAACCTCGCGATGTTTTTGCGTGATTAATACGTGGGATGCAGGGTTAGATGAATGAATCATTCAGGATAAAAATATTTTCTTTCCATACCGTATTAAACACTGATTCGGAGCATTATTTGCGGTCACTTCCGGTTAAACTAAACTCTTGAAATTTTAGGGACACGAACCTCAGTGTCATTACGTGGTTTCTCTAAAATTTCAAAATTCTAACTCAATCGGAAGTGCCTTTAATTGGCGCTCCGAACTGATAAGAATGCGAATCGCGTCTCATTGTCTCGTGAAATCAAAACAAACATCTCTACGTATTAGCGCTAACGAGGATCCACCAGATGGAATCTTTTTGTTACCAACTACTAGTGGCAGACCTAATTACTGCACCACAGCACAAATACTTCCCAGTTGTCCTTTTAGCCAACCCCCAGACTGTCGGAAAACTTCCCAACTCAGAAAATACAAAACTACAATACAAGCAAAACTCATCAGAAGCAGAAAGCACTTTCTCACGTTATTATTGTCATCACGACGCTACGCAATTTCAGTAAAGGAATTGGGCACAGCTTAATTTGTTGCTCCATTGGGTCATTTCAGTTTACATTTTTCTTTTTCAGTTGCCGAGTATATGTTCAATAGTGCGTGACCAAATCGACACGAAAATGGCGACAGCTTAAACTAAAAATCATCTTGGGAGCCATTGTAGCGTGAAAGTGGAGGGCATGTTTGGCTTGTTGTTGACATTGTTGTCATTTACTTCCGTCCTGCGACCCATTTTATCACCGGGGTATTGAACAAGGAAAGAATTTCATGTAAATATAAAAATGAAATACGACATTGAAGTAGGAAGGACGTCATCATTGGTTGCCAAAGTACCGTTGCGACTGCAACTTGTTCTTGTAAAGTACCAATAGGTTTATAAATGGCATGTTTACGACGTGAACTTCCTGTTCCATATTTCATTTATTTTTAGTTTTGAAATGAAATACACGCCGTACATTGAACGCTGGATGGCGTTTGTAATTTATAGACACATATAACGCCTTGGACATGCAACAATTTACGAAGTATAAAAATTAAAAAATCTAGATCGACTATTTGTGTTTTTATTATTTTCTGAATAAGTTGATAATGATCTAATAGTTCAATTGTAATTGCAACAATTACCATAGTCGGATTTGTTAGTTTTCAACAATTAGCATTATCACAAATTGTTATTCCTTTTCACCATTACATTATTAATATTATCAGTATTGTTATCAGTTTCTTATCAACATTTCTATTACTCCCGGCACGAAAGGGATATCTCACACGTGAGAATCGACTAAAACTACAATCGATATAGCGTTTTCTCTACTACTAAAGCGCTGCCAAAATGTCAAACTAATTTCGCTAATTATTTGCCAATCTTTCAAAACGAAATGTAAATTAGACTAATACAAAGTCGATAGAATCTCGCACGCAGATTTCACTTGATAAAAACTATGGAGACTGAATCCAACTCAAAAAGTTTTATATTTTCATCTTATTTTAGTCATAAAAAATATTTTTAGCTTCAACAAAAATGTACTTTCCAATACCGCAGTAAACTATATCTTTCGGATACCGTAATAAAATTATTTCTGACATAATTGCTATTGTCGAGGAACTTCAATATAATTGAATTTCTTCAGTCGAGGGACACTTATTAAACTGTCGGAACTTTTTAACTTTAAATTTCTACACGAAAAAAAAAATTTTTTCTTTTTTAGACGTAAACGACTAATAAAGCTGAAATATTCACCATAATTAATCATTTTTTTCTTATTTTCTTTGTGGGTAAAACGAGAATTCAAAATCAATACCTTAATTTGACTTCTTATCGTCAGTTATTTCACCGTTTAAGGCTAGAATTACTACTTCACTTTCAATTACCGGGTGATGTACATCTTCTGCCCCTAGGATTAATCGAAATCGTTGTTGGAAAAAGGGAAAAAAATATCATTTTCTGCTAAATTGTCAACATGAATCACTTTTTGCAGATGGAGCTATCAGAAACTGTTGAATTTCTCGAGTTAACAAACGCTTTTCTCCCGTATTAAAAATCGCAGAGATGTTCATTCAGTGTAACAAAAAAATAAATTACACGTTTGCAATGTATTTTTTCTGCTTCTGCCATTGGTCAAGCTGATTACCTGCAGCTGTTGTGTGGTTTCTATCATACAAAACACAATAATTAGGCACAGCAATTCTAAGAAGTAAATGGTGTTTTGTGTTGCTCATCACACGCAAAATATCAAAACAATAACAATAACAAAACGAATGACACTTTTTTTTAGATTTATATTTATCAGTTATTTTCCGTTGTCACGTGTTACGACCTCATAATTGCTTTCTTTCACTCTTTTCGTACCGTAGTCGTGGCTGCAATGAGCGATCCAATTATAGATGATCGCAATGCATCATACGAATCTCTGACGTCAACAAATAAATAACTCGTCATAAATCGCTGTTATTGCGATAAAACGGTAATTTCTTATCTCTTTCATTAACCCCTTAAGGCTTATCATCGCCATTTATCCTGCAAATCTTGGGCAAATAAAAGAAAAGGGCAAGAGTTATTTTTTTCTATATAAGGTCGTAGTTAAATCGTATAATGGAAATTCAATTTAGGCTTAACAAGAAGGAAATGGAATTGAGTTCGCATCATGTTTTCAATTCCCCCACCTGGGGATTCTCTGATGTGAAATCTCATCATCATAACGGTACCGTAGGTCTTAAAGGGGGAAACCGGCGGCGGCATTCATGTTAAAATGACGTCATCGACAAGTAAAAATAACTAACATTATGTGTGATGTAATGTAACGAGGGTTGTTGAACTCTATTTGGGGTTATTGTTGCATTGAATTAAAAATGACTTTTTATTCCCCGTTCTTTCATTACTGTCGCAACAATGAACTTTATTATTGTTGGAATATAATATTTTTATTATTTTTGTCATTTTTGGCACTAGACTCATTTTTTAAATAATTATTATTAATCGGTGTTGTAAAATCATTATAAAACACGTCGTAAAACAACTAAACAAGGCATTTAAAGTGCAAATGCATTATTTCCTACATTCATCAGTGCTCATGTCTTGTTTCTTTTGAGTGTTTTAACCCTTCAATGACCCCTTTTATGAGATTATTCATCACATTTACATGCATCAACGACACAACCACGCATAAAAATAAATTTAAAATTCAAACACCGCCACATTGTTGACATCACGGCTAATATTAATACCTAATTCTAATTGATCTCATTAAAAAACCTAATAATCAGCTCACTTTTCATTTTAACGACACAAAAACAATCAACTAGGGAATTCAAATTATGCATCTTTTTTAATGGGAAAGCGAATAAACACTTACAGTTTTTCCGCGTACGGACTAATCGCCTCGGGCACTTGGTGCAAGTTTTGGTGAGTGCAATAGACGCGGACCATGAAACTTCGGCCTTTGCAGACGCATTGTTGCGGGCAGAGCCAGTTGGCAGCGGAAAGAGTGGAGAAAAATGCGAGGAATCCGACCCCCACCACACCCCAGCCCACCCAAACATGCCACAAACACGTCATGCACCTGAGGCCAGACGCAGATAACTGAGGGCGAACGCGCCGGGTACGCGCGCGTCTAACTGGTCGGATGGACGAGTCGAAGTGCTCAAATTAAACCAAAGGGGTTGTCGCTTGTGAAACAGCTGTGGAGTATTGTTGCGGTTAAGTCGTGAATGGCTGGAATCGCCAGACCCGATGTGGAAACAATAAAATTTGGGAAATAACATTGTTAGAATGGTTGAAGACAGAAAAAAATATCTTTGTTAGAATATAGTGAAAGGAAAAATGATATTTTTTGTCGTAAGATGAGAAAAGTTGTTTTTGTTTGTATTAGTTGGAGTGATCGGAAAAAGCACTCGTTTATCATGGTATTGTTTGCATTGTGTCAAAAACGGGGACATAATAAATTCATGTCGGCGGTTGGTAAGCATTAAAAAAATTCCAGCGCACGCGTTTTTGACACGTGGCTGATAACACTACATCAACTGATTTTGATTTGAAAAAATCCACCTGCACTTTTTTTTTTTTTTTTTTTTTTGTTTAACGGTCTCGTAACGGCATTTGTCTGAATTACCATACAAATAATTATGTCAACAACAAGAAAAAACAAAATAATCTATTGCAATTTTTTAAAAATTTATCAGACCCAAATTCCGCGGTTTATCATTTTGTAACTTAACACTTTTAAAACACTTTTTATTATTATAAAATTTATGTCAACAACGAAAAACAGAATAATCAATCAGATTGTTGACATTTTCACTACCCGGAAGCCCTAAATTTTTTTAAAACTTTTTTTAATACTTTCAAACTCAATTTTTGACTTTTCTCAGCCAAACATCACATGTAAACAATTTAATTAGTTTACAAGAGAATTTTTCTGTTTTATAAATTCTATTTTCCATGTATTGTATGTTATTTTGTTTTTCTTTTGTGCAAGTTGTTTGTGTGTTTGTGTGTCGTGCCTCGTTATTGATCCTCGTGGATTTGTCGGAGGATCATTGTTCGGACACTTGACCGTCGGTATGTCCATTAGGAGATTGTTACTATACACTACACAAACTGCACTACCCGACGTAATAGTTGAATTAGTGTTTAGTTATAAATCAAGACGCGACGTTAACCCTTTTAAGGTAATGCAATTTCCTCTTTTTCTTCTCCTCGCGCGTTTTCTCGTTAGTGCCTGACACGACCAACTAAATTTGATTTACTTCAGCACCATAACTACATTGCCATAATCAACAATCGTATATTTCCATCAACGCCAGCACAACACAACACACCTTAAGCGGCGACACAACGATCAAAAAAGGTCAACAAATGATTCAAAGATGCAAAAATTAATTTCTGCTCTATACTTATTAAATGCAATTTTTTTTTTAAACATGAAAAATTGTTAACCAGAGTTACAGAAATTTAATTTTTACAAATTTATATTTGATGTACTTACAAGGCATAGGTCCTGTTATCAATATAATCCGGAACGCAAATCAAGCCCATACGGGTACACGTGGTGCGCACAGCAGTTTGCCGTGCGTCCCGCCAGGGGCAGCGACACGACGCTGGGCAATGAGGTCGAAACTCGGCGGTTGTCTCGTGCACCAGGTAAAATGCAAGCATTAAACGCAGCCCCATGATGACCTCATTGAGTTGCATGACGAGAGATGAGGTTGCTGGGGCAACGTACCCGACACCTTGCACGGGTGTGTGTCTCACTCACATGGGTAGTGGCAGAGTCATGTCGTAATTAACGCCAGGTGGTCATTTGGAGGGATAATGGCAGTGGGTTCCACGTGGGACGCCGCGTCCCATGTGACTGATTGTTGGCAGAACAAACTTGTGTTGGTGAACTAATAACTAGGTTAAGGTGTTAAAAGTGGACTCTGGTGAGCAAATCAAGTTGGAGAAGGCAGCGAGCTCTAATGAGGAAGTCACGAAGTCCTTATAAATGATGCAGGAAAAAGTTGCGTCAACAAACTACCGGTTGACAACTCAATTTGCCTAATTGACCTTATAATAGGAAAATATATTCTAAAGTGACGTAAAACTTGTATCGGTGTTTACTTACGGTCAACTGTTCCAGTCGCCATTATCTGATCCGGACATTACCGGTACATCAAATGACGTACACTTCAATGGCTAGAACGAAAGTGTTTTGGGTGTTTCGTAATACCGGCACTAGGAATCGACTGAATTATTTAAATGATTGATTAGAATAAAAGGAAATAGCTGATTTTCTAGTTTTAATTTTAGCTATACTTTAAAAATCTAAAAACTTGCTTTTCATGAATTTCAAAGGAATCTAACCTTTGTGGAATATTAAAATATTAAAATTAAAATAAAGACATAAAAACAAAACTTTATGCCTCGTGTTTAGAGGAAACGTCAGTCTTATAAATTTAGGACATTCGTTTTTTTTGTTTTTTTTAAATTCTCTTCCCCTCTGGTTGCCCAAAGGTCAATATTGGGCTAACATTAAAATAATAACACTCAGATTGCACAACTTAACGAGGGAGAAATAAGATTTAGCTTTTCTTTGATGATTGCTATAAATACCGCTCGCTACTTACTATACTTCCTTTTTATTGGCTATTTTCGATGTAATAATGTGGTTAAAGCTGTAAGTTTAAGTGCAGTTGAAATCAACGTTGATAGCATGAAAAAACAGCAATTATAGATGCTCTCGTACATCAACAACAATTTGTAGGCCACTGGCAGTAAATCAAAATGGGGTCTGTCATTTTTTTATAGGCGAAAAGATCTCTGTATTGAATCAAATGGTGATGCACACTCCTGTGGAACAAAATTCTAAAAGTTAATAAAAATATTTAAACAATTTTTTTTTTATGAGTGTATGAAATATTGCAACATTGTATATTTATTCGAAAGTATACAGTTAAAGGTTTTGTAAAAAAAATTTAAAAAATGGTAAAGAACACGTGTACCATGCGGGAAACATCCAATTACAACGTAATTTATGAAGCTTTAGATGAATACTCTAATTAAACCTTATGGAATTTTTAAGTAGAAGTTTATTTAAATCTAACAATTTAATTTGCGTATGAATTACGTTGTGAAAACTTTAAAATTAAAAAATTATTTTTATCTATACCGGTAATTAAAATCCAATGCATACAGTTTGAGTTGTGACGTTAAATCAATACGGTACTCAACCGATATTAACGCCACATACTTTAAGCACTTACGTATCAAATACCCATACATTCGTGCATCGCCTAAAGAGTAAACACTCATCGAAACTAATTAACTGGAAGAAAAGTTTGCTTCATATAATAATGTCTGAAATTATAATTTCAGCACCTGTGTACCTTTAATTAGCAATCTGTTTCTAGAAAATTTGCATAATTAGATTGCCTAGAAAACAATGCTCAAACATATCTTCACCTGTTTTGCTCCAAACTTTTACCATAATACGAATTTAGACCTGCAATTCCCTTAATATTTGCTTTAAATGAAACTAACAGAACAGACGAATGACGTAAGAAGTTTCAAACAACCGTATGACGTTGGCGCTAGTGAGCTATCAATTCCACCGCTGCTGTTTATCCCTCACATTCAATGTAAAATCCCTTTAACAAGTTCAAAATTAAGGTTTTGAATGTAGTAAAACTAAAATTAAAATTTTTACCAGTTTCAGAGGAATATGCTGTCTTAAGAGAAAGGAAATATTAAAAAATAAAAATAAATATTTTTTTTTAATTTTTAATTTTTTTAATTTTTCCTTTCTATTCTTTTCTATTTCTATTTCTATTCCTTTCTACAGCATAATCCCCTGAAACTGGCAAAAATTTTAATTTTAATTTTACTACATTCAAAACCCTTAATTTTTAATTTGTTAAAGAGAGTTTACATGTGTATGGCTTGCCGTTCTTATTTTTATTCAGTATATCACTTATGTTCACTTAGGTTAAAAATTGAAAAGTGGGGATTGAAAACTGAAATATGGGCATGTGGGGATTGAAATCTGAAAAATTGGGGTTGAAAACTGAAATGTGGGGGTTAAAACTTAAAGTGTGAGGGTTGAAAACTGAAAAGAAGGGGTTAAAACATAAAGCGTGGGGGTTAAAAATTGAGAAAAGGGGATGGTGACATAATTTATTTTGAATTTTGAAATTTTTTTTGTCTATTCCGCCTTTTCTACTTTCCGCCCTCTTTCCATTCCTCCTTTCCATTCCTCCTTTTCTACCAACCCGTCTCAAACGTGTGGAGCTTGACGTTGGCGTTGGGATTAGAACGTGGAGCGCAACCTCTCTAATAACTCGTTTTTTTGTTCCGCGATTGATTTTTCCCTAAATGTGATTTCCATCTCGGATTGCGCCTGAATCATGGTTAACTTCCGGTCGAGTGGATCTTTTTGGTTTGTAATCTCGTCGAGTTGTTGGTTGAGCTCCATCACGTGAATGTTGGCGGTGTCACGTTCATCCCGGTTTGAATCGTGCAGTTTTGTTGTGATGACTCGGTTTTTATCTTTCTCTGCAGCCAAATCTGTTGTAATGACAGTTAAATCAAATATACAATCAATTGAATCCATTACAACTGAAATTTACGTTTCTCAATGTCCTAGCGGCTAAAAATTTTGGATTTGGAGTGGACATATACCGCGGTGTTGCCAGACCCGCCAAACATTTGAAGACAGCCACTAGTACGACAGTACTTCTATCCTTATGAATGCGCTGTTTAAAATTGAAATAAAAAAAATTAGAAAATAAATAATAACGATAATAAATAATAATAAAATGTAAATTTTACCTTGTTTATCGCTTCCATTAATTCTCTGTAATCTCCGGGTTCTATCTTCGGATGATTCGTCAACGGTTGGTTGCAGCTTAGTAACCATAATTCGTGCATTCCATGACTGAAAAAACCAAACAAAAAGAATAATTTTAATTCGTGTTGACAATTGACATCGATGTTGAATTGATAATTTCAAATACCGGCATTCCTCTTCTTCACCGTCCATTTTGTTAATGATGATGATGGTTTCTAGTTTGACGATTCAGTTTTTCTCTTCGTAGATCTCAAGGCTCGAACATTGTTTAGAACACTATAAATAAAATAAAACAAAAATAAAATAAATGAATATTTAAAAAAAATAAATAAAATAAAAATTTAATTTTACCTCAGTCCTGCGAAGTGACGTCACCAAAATCGATTTCATGGTTAACGCCCCTCCCATTCGATGGCGTCTTTTTGGTTGGTACTCTCGTTGAGTTGTTGGTTGAGCTCCATCACGCGATTCCCCGTTTGAATCTTGCAGTTTTGTTGTGATGTCTTGGATTTTTTCTTTCTCTGCAGCCAAATCAATTCGAAGGTTGTTTATTAAAGCATCATGTTCTTCCGATTTGACCTTCGCTTCTTCTGTAAATAAATAAATAAATAACAATTCAAGTTGCCAATCGATATACTTCTTCTTTTGTTTCTAACTTTAATCGGCACCTGAAGCAGTTAAATCAAATATACAATCAATTAAATTCCTTACAACTG
The DNA here is from genome assembly GCA_034695745.1 of Geophilus truncorum. Taxonomy (NCBI): domain Eukaryota; kingdom Metazoa; phylum Arthropoda; class Chilopoda; order Geophilomorpha; family Geophilidae; genus Geophilus; species Geophilus truncorum. The sequence goes on along the minus strand of JAQFZP010001218.1, from coordinate 8,144 downwards.
AAATTTATGTTTCTCAATGTCCTACAGCGGCTGAAAATCCTGGATTTGGAGTGGACGTATACCGTGGTCCGTTGCGGTCGGTTTCGAAATGCACGATTTCAGGACCGCGAGTCGATGACGCAGAGGACATTCGGTAATCGACTTCTTCAGACTACAAAAAAAAAAAAAATGAATCAAATAAAAAAAAAATTAAAATATTAAATTTATATTTTTACTTTTTGTTATTGTTTCGTCCTCAAGTTGGTTACACTGCTTTTGGGCGCCACGATAACTGCCTTTTTGTAATAGTCCTTCACTACTTTCATTCTGTGAAGATCTTTACAGAATTCACTTCTGCTACAAACGGTGTCATGATCGTACCTAATAGACACTTCACAGAAATTTATTCCGCTGTTGAATTTTGTTTTCGCTTTTCCAGCACAAGAATACAAGATGGTGTCCATTAAATCACCCCAGCCAACCACACCGAGCCCATATCTTGTATAAACCCCTTTCCACCCTCCTTATCCCCCGCTGGTCAGCTCTGGCCAAGCCATCAGTCTGGACGGTTGAGAGCAGGAGGTCCTTTGGGAACGCGTCAATAGGGGGAAGTCTAAACCTCAAATAGTGAAAAGGCCACAGATAACAGAGTTGTGGAAAGAAAAGAAAAATCCTTTCTGCAAGAAGTCTTTGTTGTGTTGGTGTAACTCGCAACTTTAACGGCTTTTGAAGCTGCGTTTAATCACTTCGCACGCAGCTGTGGCTAATTTGACCATTGATTAATGACGAGTTTTTAAGAATTAAATACAAATTTTTATTGGTACTTAATGGAATTAAGTATAAATATTAAAAAAGGAACATTTTTATATCTAAAAAATTCAATTATAAAAAAAATCTTACATTTATGAGCTGTAATATAATAATGTAATTACTTACTTAAGTCATAACATTTCTCGAAATAGTTACAATAATTTGATTTTCATTTTTTTTTTTTTTTTTTTTTGGTATAAAAATACTGGTCTATTGTAGAGATGGGGATAAAATTTCGGTAGCAATTAAATGTGTACAAGAGGTTCGAAAGATTTTCCGCGAATAAATGCAAATTTATGGTAATTGACATTAATTAATGGCAGTTGAATTAATGAATCGGAGGCGCCATAGTGAATATTCTATACATAAACATTTTTTTTTTCTTTTTTTTTAACCTGACTGAGTTCTGTAACTATTGCTGTCGACTCGACATACGTACAATAAAATGAAATGATGATAAAACTTTGCGCAGTGAAAAATGGCAGTTGAGTGATGATTTTTGGCTGTATTTGGATTCGATATTTAAATCTTGTACCGTTCCCTTCTGAGTGCGCAGCAAAGGATGAGCGAGAAAATCATACCGAGACTCTGAAAAAAATGATAAAAACGTTAGGAAAAAAAATTAAATTTTATATTAATAAACCTATTACTTCAATAACTGCGATTAAAACGCCAATGGTTGCAATCAAACCCAATTTATCATCCAATTCTTTCTCCAATATTTTCGCACAACCCTGAAAAAAAAAATGTAATTTTATGTAGAAATAAAATAAAATTAATAAAACTTCTATTAAATATTACCTCGCTAAACAATCCATCCGAATGAAGATCAATGGCCTTGTACTTGTCTTTGCACAGTTCTTTTGCGTGGTTTTTGCAACAGGACGAAGGGACTCTAAAGTCAGTGTGTCTGGGTTTGTCGGCTAAATCCGGTCCCAAACTCCCCAACGCCGACCTGATGGCATCTGGACTTCCGTACTTCGAATGAGACCAGTCGTGGAAACCTGTGGCTCCACAGCAACTGAACTGTAATACAAAATAAATGAAACTTATTGAGTGCATCACTTAGCTGGTCAGTGCCGCGGTTTTTGCTTTAAATGTTTAATCAACCCTATAAAACACTTGTGCGCGTGCTCAGTGATGTTTACGAGCTTGTTGAACTTTCTTGTTTGTATTATTTATAACTCGACTTTAAATAATTTTCGTTTGTTGTAATTTTCTACGCACTTAAAAGACAAAACAGATGGCAAGAAAAGGGAACGACCTTCACAGCTATTTTTATAACATAAATTTGCTATGTAATCCTGCTCCTGCCACTTGTAAATTGTTGAAATGTCAAACTAAGTGGAGGGCTTGTTTGCAATACTCGGCATTAACTTGAAACCACTTCCGGCTGTGGAGTTTAATAAGTCAAATCTATCATATTGCTGCCATTGCTACTGATTTCTCCCATCATTCTCAGGACTTGCAAAATTCATTTTGCAAATGAATGTAACTGAACTCATCTATTTATACAAATTAAAAATGTTTATGATTATTTGATATCCCTCGTTGAGAAACATCAAATAAAGATGAAACAAATTCTAGATCATCTAACAGCTGGTTCATTCCGGAATTTTCCACAGGATATCTCTCGAATTAATCAAATGCGGAATAATAATGCTGATTACACCTTAATTTACATAACCGCGTCTTATCAAAAAGTGATACGTGACACTTCCTGTTCTCCAACTTACTTCCCTCTGGATTAAATCAAGTGCTTCCGTTTTTGCCGGATCTACATCATACTCCTGCTGCACCACTGTTAACAATGTGTCTTCGAGAATTTTGTTGAGCTGAATTAATACCACAGTGTAAAATTAATTTAACAAACTTAAGATGTAAATTAAAAATTACCTTGTCTTTGTGGACGTATGCCCATATCCCAGCAGCGACTTCAACGGCGAAAATTATCAAGAGAAACGAGAAAAACTAAAAAAAAAATAAAAAAAAAATACTTTAAATTTAAATTTACATTGACTTAAATTAAAATTATTTACGGTTCCCAGCATGCACGACGATTCCCTGTAAGCACCACAGCATCCGAAGAACCCCACAAGCTGAAAAAAAAATAAAAAGATGAGAGTGTGATTGCACAAGCCATCACCAGATGGCCAAATTAAAAGATGTGTTTATTTACAGTCATGAACGTTCCAGCTCCCATGAGAATATAAGTCACATTACAGTACGATTGCAGATCTTCGTGAACCTTGACATAGTTCGCATAATCAAGACGAAGCCAAATTGCTATCGCCAAAATCCCAACTCCAAACAACTGTCAAAAAATTCAAGAAATAAAAAAAAAAAAAATTATTTATGATAGTCGATAGTCCTGCAGCTCGCATGGTTTATCTCATTGATTTTTGCCCTCGCTTTCGTGATAGAGCACCATTTTGCATTAATATTTTATTTAATATGTTGTCGTTATAAATAGAATTTGTTCAGTGGTTATGGGGTGTTGCCTGAAGAATGCGCAAGAGCATCTAAAAATGATCCGTGCGGTCCTTGACATTGTAATGATTGTTGCGTTTGATTAATCGAATTGTGGTACGGTAATTCAAGTATTTTGGCGTTCGAATTTAGAGGGTGAGGCTGTTGCCTGGCAACGAGGATGTCTGGCAGCTGGAAATTGATTTGGATCAACCCACTCCTCCACTCTTGGGGTGGGATGAAAATCAAAAGACAAAATGTTTGCTCTTAACCGTCTAATTTATCACAAATTGCAACGAGAAATCTTAAATCACATCCCGTTACTGACAAAACGTCAATTTCTGGCTCTAGACGGCATAAGGTTGCCAAATACTTCTTAATTTGTTTGCAGTTCCCATGACAACCCGAGGGTGAACGTTGAACATTTCGCACGTACGACCGAATGTTTATTTTTAACGGTTTCCACGAATTAGGGATCCCTAAAGGTCGAATTCATGAATTAAACATGAAATTCAATACGTGATGTGTACCGGAAGTGATACATTCCCATTTAATCAAAGACAACCGTATTTTGTCGTAAAGGCCACGTTTCCTTTACTCGCTTCCGCTCAGTAATAATCTCGAGTTACAAAAGAAGAGTAGCGAAGTTGAGGGGGAACTGAAGGTTGCCATGGTTACCGCGCGGGAAATCGTTGTAAACGGCCCCACAATTGAGCTTGCAAAAAAATTTTCATTTCGAGGACCATAGTCTCATTTTTTCAATAAAAAAGGGAAAGAGAATAAAAGATAAAAGTTTCATTTTGATGATTCTTTTTTTGCTTCCCCGCGTTTAAGCATCACTTGAGATGCAGGCGCCATTCGTCTCGTCTTCTGACTCATCTTTACCCTTCGTTCATTTTTTTAAATTAAATTAAATCTTTTTACTTTTTCTTCCGATTTTTCTGTTAAGATTTCGCGTTTACATACCCAAAATAGAAGATTAAAGATGAGGACCAGGAATTTCAGACACGCATTGCATCCCCTCAGAGCCATCGCTGCACTCCAACCGCCGACCAACGAACCGACCAACCAACAACCAACTGGGGTCCCAACTGGGGTCCCTGTGACCCTGTACCGGCAACCGAATGAACGCGACCACGATTAGCCACACAATGGGTGATTTATCTCACTTGGCGCCAGATGGCGCTTTCTCTACTTTTCTTAGTTAATGTGATTTTTGTTTTAAAATGTTTGGCGTTGGTCTATTGTAATTTAAGTTGAATACCCAATTTTTCTGCCATGTTTTTAATTAACTATAAGCATAATAATTTATTATAAATATTTAGGGGCACGTCGCCAGATGTCGGTAACCTTTAGCCATTTGCGTCGACGCGAAAGGCCCGCGAAAAACGGTTTTGTAAAGAGGTGAAATTATGTTCCCATATACCCATAATAAGACTAAAACTTGATAAGATTCATCTCTGAATTCACGCTGTAAAAAGACGACAATTTTATTTACTTTTATTCTTTAATCCACATAAAATACTGTACTTGCAAAAGATAAAAATCAAACAAAATGGGAGGAAAATTAACCAAAACATCCCAAAAACATAATTTCAATCAATTATACATAATTTTGTCACAAAGAAAAAAACCACTTTAAAATCCAAATACCGGTGTCACTCACAAAAGAACTACAAAAAAATACTACACATGTTATTTACAACAGTGTATAAACAAATTAAGTGCGAAATCAACCAAACCCCAGCCTAGTAGATCTTAGTTGTCACAATACACATAATAATGGCTATTAAAAGTCATAATATATCTTAAAAGGTACATTTAAAAATGAATTTATCAGTAAACCATTTTAATGGGTTATATACATTTACAAGTTTCAATCCTAAGCAAATCTTAGCTAGTAATATCTCGATCCTATAACCTAATAATTTCCCGTTTCTTTCGTATGTAAACAAAGCTGATTTTTGAATGTATTTATAGGATAAAATAAACTTTTGTGTCAATAGTGTTTATATACTCTTGACACTCCTCATAATAATCCCTCGGATGCGAACGCGTGTAAATTTCCCATTTGGCTCATCCCGCTTTGAATGTGGTTAACGTGAACCTCAACATTGTTTTGGAATGTCCTGAAAATGATTAAAAATCAGATTAAAATGAGACAAGTTTGTCTTTACCAAAGGATTACGAACCTGAGGTTTGTTTTTTCCAAATTTCCCTGTATTTCGGCGAGGGATTCACTGAGGGATTTCAATTCGAACGAGTTCAAGTCGTTTTCAGCCAGGCACTGAAAAAATAGTTTGAAATTTTTCTTGTGTGGATTGAAATAAAATTACTTTTAGTACCTTTATCTGCAGCATGAGGGCGGTAAGACGAGTGACGAGTTTCAAAACGCCGTCTTTTCGCACTCCTTTCTTTCCCAACGCGCTATTTTCGGCTTCAACTAGATCGATCGATTCTTCCTCACATTTCTCTCGTAATTTACTGTTTTGGTTCATGGGCTCCAAGCCTTGTTCGGGTGCAATCTAAACGAGATTAAAGATAAAATCAAATTAAAAAACTTCCAAGAAACTTTAAAAAATAAATTATTTAATACTTCTTGACAATACTGCTGGACTTCTTGCAAATATTGGTTCAAATCCTTGTTTAGTTTGTCTAATTCCAACACAACGCTGGCGTACCGTTTCTGGAACTCAATTGTAATTGGTTCCTGATAAGATTTCTATGAAAAAGTTAAAAATATTTATTCGTGTTATATATTCGCAAAAATTATTAACTTCACCATCCTTTCTGCCTGGGTATTCATTTCTCTCAACTGTCGAATTTTTTCCTTCTTCACGTCAAGAATTTTCGACAAACGCACGACGAGAACGAGAAACTTGGTTGGAAAACCACCCAAAGTGCTTCCTTCCAGAAGTTGAGATTTGACCGCTGCAGCGCCACCTAGCAACGGGTCGTTCTCCAAATGTCTCGGAGGTGTTCCGGGTATAAACTTGCTCGGTGTGAAATAATTCGATCTGGGACGATGTTTTTCTCCAAACGATGAAATTGGCATCGTTTCCTGTGGCTCGTTGCTCTGAACCTCGTAATCGGGTATCGAGTGCGTTCCCAAGCCCTGTCGATCAAAGGTGATTCGGTAAGTCGCATTGGACGTGTCCACGGCGTCGATGGAGCCGGTGAAGAGCCCGTCTTGGGGTTTTCTTAATCGTGCGGTGACTTTGGTGCCAATGACTAAAGGAAGAGGAATTTCTGAGGGTAAATCTTTGAAATGTGTCAGATCGGCCAATTTTCGTTGCTGCAAAAGCCGGATTTTGTGTCGTTTGTTGTGCAACGCCCGACGCTCCTCCTCCAAAAACGCTTGAGACATCCTAAAAAAAAAAATAAATAAATTTATTTTAGAATAAGGTCATTAGAAATTAATTTTTAGTTTCATGTCTGAGAAACATCCAAAAGTAAAAAAAAAATTTCTTTTTTTTTTTAAATATAAAAAATTGTTTTTTTCAAAACAAATTGAGGCGGGCAATTTTTAAAGATTTGTATTATAATGTAAAATGTATTTTAAAATCGAGCGGTTTTACAAACTCAAAAATCTCATCGAAGAGTTAAAAAACTTCCAAAAAATCCGTTTCAATTCTTGAAAAACCTAAAAAAAAATTTGAAAATCTTTTAAAATCTTCAAAAAAAAAATCTTTAGAAATCAAAGGCGGGTAAATTTTTTTTTTTTTTTTTATTTATTATTTTAAATATATTTTGGATTCGAGCGCCACCAACAGACGGCCTAAAATTATTTTGTCAATCTTATAAAGTTTACCTCCTGGGTTTACCCATCAATCGTCTTATTTTACACCATTGAGCTCGCGCTAACTGTCGCGTTTTGAGTTGCGGCAGCGACTCCTTAAGGCAGACGCAGAAGTCGTTGTCGCCCTCGAATAGAGGCCTGAAATCAACAATATAAATTATTTTAAACAGTTTTTTAAAAATATTTTTAAATAATCCCTTCTTACCTATCTAAATTGGAGTAAAAAAATTCGTAGCAAACCCATTTGTGCGCTTTGGGTAATTTGAGCAAATTGCGAAGTCGGATGCCAATGGTTTGAGCACTCTTTTTATTTATGGCACTCGGTCCAGCGTTTTTCTCCGGTGACACGACACGAGTGGCTTTGCGGGGTGATGATCGTGTCGGTGGCTGATACGACGGTTCTTCGTCATCTTTGTAATAAAGTCGATTCCGTTTACGGATCCTCGTTGACTGAAACACAAATAAACATCAATCAATCACTTTTTAACAATTTCAAACCTGAATTTACTCACATAACTGCGTCTTGCTGGCGACTTCGGCGAAGTACTGACACGTCCTAAATCACAAAAAAATAAAATAAAAATTTATTTTTTCAATTTTTATTTCGCATTAAAATCTCTTAATATTTTCTATTACCGTTTTTAATACTCAGCAACGCTTCGGCTGATTCACCTGTAAAGGAAATAAACTCTTATTAAGTTGTTTGTTAAGGGATTAAATCGCAAATGTGGGTCACAAATCGATTGACACATTGACGAGTGATTCGAGTTGCCACTAACTCTATTTCTCATCGCACTTATTCGTGATCGCATGTGTAACTGAATGTAATCAGTTAATCATGAAAATGGTCTTTTTTTAAATAAAAAAGTAAACAAAACTTCAAACCAGATGCCTATCGGTGTAACGCAATTAAATTCCTTTCAATTTGTTGCTATTTTACGTGTTTTAAAGTGCGATCGCTTTTTAAAGTACTTATCGTTTTTTCTCTTGCTTTGGATTTCATGTTTTCGAGGTTTGAGTGGTGAGGTATTAGAAAGATATTAGTGTATCAACAGATTTCCTATTTTCTTACTTTCAAGCGAATCCG
>JAQFZP010001217.1:0-21216 GCA_034695745.1 Geophilus truncorum | reverse complement strand
TTTGAACAAGAAAATGGAAGGATTCAGGACCGCTGCTCGATGGATTGACGATGAAGAGTAAGTAAAATGTATCGCGAGTTAACGGTGTTTAAATTGAAGGAGTAAATTGAAATCAGACATGGATAGGTGCAATGTAGGTAAGCCCTACGGTAACAGAGTTTCTTTATGTTCCACACGCAGCAGTTGAAAATAAATCATTCCAAAATGACGAGGCGAAGTTTTAGAGACAAACTTAATAACTAAAGATGGGAAATCCGGTTTTTAAGCTAAATATTTAAAAATTAAATTCCGATTTTATCATATGTAAACAACATTTGAATATCAGAAAAATTTTTTATTTAAAAAAAATTGAGTTACATATTTTTTTAAATTAAAAAAAATTATTAAGATTAGAGTGCATTGAGACGATTTTTTGTGAATGCTTTATTTGTGTGTTTTATGAGTAAATAAGAGTGTCATAAAATTGTGAGTTATGACTTATTTGATTTGAAAGTTAAAGAATGTAGTATTTGAAGTCTTAAAACACTGGAATTTGGACTTGAAAAAGATAAAATAACGCCAGTTGAACAGCTGGAGAAGGTGCTAACTAAAAAAATATTAGTGCTAAGGTCGAGTGAGTGGAACTTATTACGTTATTATTGATTTATGCATCAATAAATGCATTGCAGTATGAGATTTTGTCATTAAAAAATAATTATTGTGAAAAAATAAGATAATGAGAATTGAAAGTGAAAGAATAATAATTTTTTTTTAAATTTTTTTATTGCTATAATATGTTGGGGGATATATTTAGGTTCATTGAATTGGAGTATCGGATCACAGATTCATTTATGACAGTCAAAGTAGTGTTATGTTTCATTTATAATATAAACAAAATTTAATTAACAACATTCCTAGAGTGGATGTCGCGATTCGGGTGTTTACTACTTTTTGTGTTATGTAAGGTGTGTTATAAAAGGTATGCTGTTAAATAGGGCTCAAAATGGCGATTTACGAGCGTGAGATGAAGTTGAACGAGGTTTTTGAGTTTTTTATTTTGTTATTTTTTGGAGATATTTTCTAAAAATATGCAGTTTTTAATGTTTTGTTTATATTTCTACTTTTAGATGAGCCATGTCGTAAAAGAATATGAAGGATATTAAGATGTTTCCACAAATAGAAGAAGAACCCGAGGATTCAGGACTTGAAGTTTCCTCCAAGTTCACAGTGGAAAGAGTGACGCTCGATCCGAAAACTGAAACGGCGATTGATGAAAGTTACAAAGATGACGTTTTCTTGGAGGTATGTAATGTAACATTATTTATAAAATGATTTTATCAATCGCATTATCTAGTGTGCGGGTTGTAACTTGTAACAAATTACTTTGTTCTGATATATCACCGATATTATGATTGCGTTAAATCATTTGTAGTTGATTTTAAAATTGAGTTTGTCAGTATTTAGACTATACATGAATTGGTTTTTTTGTTTTTTTTTTTCATTTTAAACTAATTTTTAATATTTAAAAAATAATTTCTGCTTTTTATAATTATTTTTAATAATGTATAATTTTTTTTTCTATTTTTAAATTTCTTCGCAATTTATTATTAATAGTCACAATTTTTCCTTATTTTAATATTTTACTTCATTTTCCCCCCTCGCAGAGTATCAGTTACGTTTCAACCTCGTCGACATAACCTCGAGTAAATTAACGAGTGTATTTGCATCAGATTGATTATGAAACGTGAGTTTGACAAATATATTGTGTTGTTGTTGTTTTCGCGCAAAATTCACTGATACTATAATTGGAGTACATACCTACGTAAACAATTTTTAATCTGGTATGTTGGCTAAAGACCTCCCATTACTGTCTAAACAAATCCAATATCCACTTCTAATCAATCAAAAAGAGGTAAAAAAGGGAAACGATTTGGGACAAGTGATGCGATTTACTTACTTAATTTAGTCAGGATTTATTTTTTTTTCTTTCCTTGTTCTTCAATTAAGATGTTGATGCAGTGTAATGTCTGGAATGGCCTTGGTTTACTGGTAAAAGCTTCCAAAACTTTTTTTTTACTTTTTCTTTTTACAGAGTAACATTTTTTTATTTACGTTTTCATGTTTTAATATACACTTCTATTTCTCTTCCTCGAAGTTCAGTTTGATTAATGACAGTTGGGCTTCAGTTTGTGCGAATGATGAGAAAACATATGGCGGACACATTTTGATGAGTGAATTAAATTAGAGTAATTGCAACTGGTGCGTAACTAGAAAAAAAATATATGGAAAAAGTTATTTAACATAGCAAAGCGGTATGTTGCTTTATAATGTTTGTAAATATTGATGATGAACTTAAACGAGTCGAAAAGAAAAAAAAACAACAAAGATGGCTGACATTTAAGATGTGGAAATTCAAAATTAAGTTTTAAAAAATGTAAATTTGAAAATTTTAGGGAAATTTCGTAAAAATAAAACGAAATTTTTTAAAATTAAAAAAAAATAAAAAATTTTAAAATTAATAAAGTTCTTGAAAATTTTACTAGAACTTACCAAACTTTTCGAGGAAAAAAAAAATCCAATTTGGTAAAAACCCAAAAATCGAATTCCGAAATGTCGAACACCCTTAACAAAACTCAGAAAAATATTCACTACGACAAAATGTGCACGACCTTATGCGCCTTGTAGGAGGCAAATGAAGGTCACGTGATTCTAAGCGACTGCATAAGTGTATAGTGGACACACAAGTGTCTCATTACCAAGTCATTTCACTCACATCTTAACACACTCGCTCCAAAAACTAAAATGCCCCACACGGAAGTGTCAAGTGTTGCACACGATAAAATAAACATCAGAGCGAGCTGAACAGGTGAGTCTAACTCGTCAGTGTTTACCTAGAAAGAGACGACATACATCTCGTTTTTATAACTCTTTACACGATATTACCGCGCACAAACGCAACTGGACTTGTTTGGTGACCTTAAACATCAACGAACTTAATTTTTTTTCGTTTTTTTTCCATCGCGGAATTCTTGACCCAGTTTTGTGGGTTTTCCAGGGCGTTGAGTTGGCATTAGTTTAGCAAAGTGAGCGTGGAAAGTTGTGTAAGATAATGCATTGCGGATTACTGAATTACTATAATTAGTGTTCACAAGTGTAATAAACCGGCGTTAATTCGTCGTCCAACACGCGAGTTAGATCAGGTGAGTAGTTTTTTAATTTCTTTTTTCCCGAGTGTGCGAAGGATTATGTGTCGAATTTGCTTTTACTTGCCTTTCCATTTGCGTCATTGGCTGAGAGCTAAGTGCGAACTTGAGGTCAATTTTGACAGATGATTAGTTATATAATCAAGGTCAAACGGGTTGCTAATCCGACTGTGCGAGGCTGTTGGGGGTTGGTAGGGTTAAAATAAATAAAGAAATGAGGTGTTTTGGGTGGGGTTTAAGGCGGGAGATATCGGGATTTGTGGGAAGCAGGAAGTGGAAAGAATTGATGGGAGTTTTGGTGTTATTTGTTTTGTTTGAAGGTGTTACGAAGCTATGTAATTTAGGTTTTGCTCTTGTTTTATCTGGTTTTTGAAAGATTGCATCGGTCTTATGTCATCATGTAATAAATAGGGATAATAAGAAGCTGTTTTGGTTATTCGACTGCTCGTGCTGTTCGGTTGACTTGTGAGTTGTGAGATAAGAATCTAAATATATCTTGTTTTGCTGTTGGTGATAAGTTTTTATGACGAAGTTTGAGAAAAAGTGAATTTTTGACCACATTTTTGAGATAATTTGAAATTGATCAAATAATTGCATTTTTTTCCCCACTGAAATTGCTGTCTGGTGGTTAAATGTAATGCTTGCGCAACAAATTGAAGAAAAATTCCATTGTTTATTTTCTACTGATTTAAGATTGGCTAAAACCCAACAATACAATTAATGATTTAAAGTTCTCTATTTTAACATCAGGTGGCAAAATACTGAAACAAACATGGTTATAAAATGCTATAACTAAGCCCAAATTGCAAAACGACAAATGTCAGGTCATAAAGATAATTTTTCTTTTATCAGAAGTAAATTTACTGGATTTATAAGTTTAGTGCAAAGTTTACACATAATAATTTCACTCATTTTTAACTGACCATAAACTCCTTTGATGCAAAAATGCCAATTCAAATATACACTTTGGCCATAAAAACACATTCGTTTGATTCACAGGTAAATATTTTGAATTTATTTCCCAGAATGTACTCAATTAATTTACTTCCTATTCCTAAGAAAAAAGAAAAATTATTTATTCATTTCCTTACCTCTTATGTCTTTGTCCCCCTGCGATTGAGGTTGGTCTCACCCACACAGCACATTGGGTTTGCTATTGATCTGATGGAGCCCCGAGAACTGGTCGAAGACAGAAGTGAAAAGCTTTTGTGTCGTATCTCCTCCAAAACTGCACGATTTCAGACTTGTTGAAGAGGAATCCAAAGAAACGAAACGAATTCAGCTGAAAGCCATATTTTTATAGTATGCACAGCTCAGTGTCGTGTCCCGAGAGAATTTAATGGGATTTTTGCTTTGCACACGTTATTCGCACTCTGAACACTAGAATGACACGTGTGAAGAGGATTTTGATGATGAAGTAGTTTTACGCTGCGAAAATCGCTGTGAAAACACGCTTTGAATTCAGCAATTGGAAAAAAAAACACCTGCAAATATGAAGCAGTAAGCACTTTTATCTGTTTACCTATACATAAAAAATTGTTTTTATAATTATCTTTAAAGTTGCTGTAGTGTTTTTGTGTTTTTCTAGTGATCTACTAAATCTTTAATCGAGTTTTGGGGGTAAAATTAGCTTAAAAGGGGGTTGAGTATGTGCTTTGATGCTTGGGCGTGGCATGTTGGGTGAGGTAACAGTATTGCAATACTTGCAACTTGCAACTGTCTTTTTTCTCTGATATTTAAAAAATTGTGGTTTTGGTGTGGGGAAATTGTAATGGTGGATATTTGAATTAGTTTCCACGTGTAACTAGCTGGTAAACCAACAAGTTACACAAAAACAAGCCCAAGGTCGCATTATATATTTATGTTTATGTTTATTCTTCGTATTGTGTGCAAGTCATCGGTTATTGATTTTCATAGTAATGGATGGTGAATCAGTTGGTATTTAGTCATTGCGAGCAAGTTCAAGGTCGTTAAATACTCGTGGTGTGGCCGTGTGGGTTTAGAAGAAATCTGCGAGTTGTTGGATAATGGATGCAATAAACGAGTAGATCATAAAGATTTTGAGATTTGATACAATAGCTTGTTGGGAAAGAAATGTGTGACGTCAATGAATCAGGAAATTGTTTTTAACATAACACTAGGGTTTTTTGTGGGAGTGACATACCCTGTGATAATTTTCGTATATATTTCCGTGGTAAAGTCGTTTTTATTTGAGGTATTTTGTGGATTTGGAAGTATTAGATGTTGTCTTAGTGTAGGATTTATTGTGGTTTTAAATTTAAATTTGAGTTGGAAATTGATATATTTTGTTATGACATTTTCTTGTGTATCAAATGTTAGAAAAAAGATATTGCCAAATGTCGAAGATGCTAAAAAAAAACTTTTGCGTGCCATAACCTTCATTTTAGCTGGATAAAACTATATAAAAAGAAAAATCTCTTTTTACACCCCATTTTCACGTACCTAAGCTAATGCAGTGTAGTGGTTTTAAGGGAAACTCAACAATTGTCCTTTATTGTTTGTTCTTGCCAAAGTACTGTGCATTTCGTGCAGAAGTGCACTTTATACGATTTTCCTCACAAACATGGAAATATTATAAGAAAATGTACAGTTTATGATGTTTATAACATTTGCAAACTGTTGCTCTATATAGTTTTCTTTTATTGCAATACTTTAGAAATTAATAATCTTAATTAGAAGCGTGTAAAGGTAAACTAAAGAAATCGCTGGGACCTAATCACCAATTATTGAATTTCTCGCAAAGATGCAGAGACTTTCTCGCAAATATTTACACACATTTCGTATCAAATCAGCAAATGTATTAATAGCTGCAGAAAATTAAACAAATTGTTTGTTTAATTTTCTTTAGTTCTTTAGTTTCTTAGTCAAAACATAAAATTTAGAATTTTTTTTAAAAATTTTTTTATATTTTAATAAAATAAATCAACCCCACAAACAGTAACACTGTAAAGGGAAACAAAATATTATGTGAACACACTAAATATTTTTCACAGATAATAACCGAATGATGCAACGTGTTTACACAACCGTAAAAAAAAAAAAAAAAAAAAAAAAACCACTATTCAATATTCATCCCGTTGTATTTTTCGAAAACAAATGAAATAATTTCCATTTTAACTCTCCTATTCACCACAAATCCCCTGATGGTAAACAGCACAATTAAACTCGTCAGAAGATAATAAAATCTTTTAAGAACAAATCAGAAAAGTGCAAAAACAAATATCAAGCATTTTTAAACTCACAATCAAGTCAAAAAATATATTTAAAAACAAAATCAAAATAAATTAAACTTATTTTGAGGGGGCGCTGCTCGTTACCAATCGCCTTGTACATCATGAAAATAGCGCAGAGCTGAAAACAGGCATCTGCCGCTGCAGGACCTTGTTTTCTCATTCCGCCGCATCAGTGATGGGGATTTTTTCATTTCATCTCTCACAATCACAGTTTGAAAAAAAAAAATTGAAATTTTAATATTTGTGAATCGAAAGTAGAAAATTGAGCAAAAACTGCTCGTGGAAAGTTCAACTCGAGATGCGACTTAGACTTAGAGTGGACTAAGATGGCAGAAGGAAAGAGAATAAGTAAAAGGGTGAGTGAATGTGGAAACTGTTGTTGCTCGAGTTATTTTAGTTGCTAAGGCCGAGATTACATCTTGTAAGGAGAATGAACTTGAAATTGTAATCAAGAGATGCGAGTCTGGCGATTTTTTGTTTATTTTAAGTGGCAAATTGGTTTTAACATCATTTCAAGGCTGAATTTATTTTTTCTCGAGATTTAATTTTGGGCGTTAAAAATAGGGCTTTCAATTACTTGATGCTAAGTAGTAATTTTTTTTCAAATTTATTTTAAGTGCAATGTTTATTACATAAAGTGATGTTTCGGCAGTTGACACATGTTGCCCTTGAATTGGTTGAAAATGTCAGGCCAAAGAAAGCAAAATGATTCAGTTCGCTTTCACAGCCAGAAACTAAACTTAAGACTTGTTGGTGCCTTTTTTACTGTATTTTAAGCATGGGAGACGGAATTAAAATTGTTTAGAATTTTGCTCTTTTTTTTTCTTCTTTTGAAAGAGAGGGTTGATAGAGCAAATACTCTTTAAAATATGTGAATGAAATCAATCTGCCTTCACAGGCTGCCAAACGCAGCAAATGTGGGCGTCCGGTTTTAATTTTCGGATGGTCGGAGTCCGTTTGACCTTATACAGTGTTGATAGCGTTAATGGATCAATTCGATGAAATTAATAAAAAAGAGAGAAATATTTTTTAAAGTAAATAATTACCCGGGAATTATTAGAGTTCTCTTTTATTAATTGTAAAATTGACGTTGGTAATTGAAAATCAATAGTTGCTACTTATTTCACAACTGATTCTATTTTATCTAAATCTGAATAAATTAATTAATAAATTAATTTATTGCATTAGAATAAAAATAAAAAATCAACGGAGGATGACTAATTCGATGACTAATTCCATACTGTAGGATCCAGTTTAGTCCAGACTGTTTGGTGCCAACTGCAGTAGACGTTTTCTTCCACTGTTATTAACATGTCTATGACTATTATGTTATAAAAAAAATTACAGGAATGAAATGCCTTCATTCGAGGGCTGTTCGGTTTGATTTACAACCGCGATGAGGTGATAGAGAATATTACAAGGAAATCTCGTAAGATAAAGTTTCCCAATTAATTTTTTTTTCGCTTCTTTTAAAGTGAAAAAGTTGTTGACAAATGATCGGATAATTAAATGGTACTTACAACAAGGCTTCTGACTTGTCACGCCATGCCTTAAAGAGCGTAAAGATTGTAGTAAGTAATAGTAAGTGGGACATCAATTTTTTCCACAAGGGAAAAGTAGTTACGAAACTGAGATAAAGTGGTAATGTAATGAAAAATTCATCTCTTAAGCTCGAAATCTTAAGGAACAAGTTAATTCAGGTAGTTGATGTTGGTCAAAATGACTGCAAATGCAAGCAAAAAAAAACTGAAATTTTCCTCGAAATCGACCTCGAATGTGTTGTTCGAATTCGAAGAACCCGCTCTTTCTTTTTACGATCGCCGATCACCCTTCTGGTGTTATTGACGCACAATGGTGAGCGCATGCGCCGTGGTCTCCAGGGAAGCCCATTTATTACAGAAGTGCATGTGGACTCGTGCACGTGCATCGGGCGCAAGGAGAAGGCCAGCATGAGGAAACTTAAAGGTCGTAGGAACAAGGGACGGGTCTCGAAGGTATGGAATTGGCACTTGCAAAGATAATTATCACGCCAACACGTTTATTTTTAACCTTTATATTGACTAAATCATTTTTTAATTATTCATTTTAATTTCTCAGTTCTCGACTGACTTGTGAGGTTTTTTCCGTCTCAAAAAAAAATAAAGCTTTATTACATGTCACTTTGACATGGCATAATTTTTTTTTTATGGTGGTGTTATTTGGTATAATTCAAACCGGATCTCTTGTTTTCATAATTGATTTAATTTTACCATTTCACAATCGTCATTTTCATCCCCCTTTTCTATTTAATTTAAGCACTTAAGACGCCTTAAAATCCGTTTCCGGAATGAAAATTAGCAAAAATATGTTTTTTTTTTAAAAAGATGCAGTGAAACTTGCGGTTAACATGTGGTAAACCCAAATTTAGTTTCAGGTGCACAATTTGTTCATGTTAAGTTCAGGAATCAATTCGAACATTGTGCGGTGAATGCAGCACGCGAGAAAAAAATTTTTTTTTTTCTGTAATCAAAGGGAAATGAGGCCATTAGTCAAGTTTAGCGCAAAGGAAATTAAAACATTAAACATTTATTTTATTTTTAAAAAATGTAATTTGAAAAGAAAAATTGCAGCAGATGGTTTTTGGAAGTTGTGAAATATTTGTTTGTTCATAAATTTACTTAGTATTTTTTTAAACTATTTTCTAGTTTTATTTCCTGTTTTGAAACTCAAAGGTTAAAAATTCACTTAAAAAGCCAAAATATAATTTATTGATGCTAAAAGTTACGCATTGAAGACCTACAAAAGGGTTGTTTATCTTCTGGACCATTTATATTCAAGTCACAGCTTTGACTGAAGTGGTTACCAACGCCACACTTCCATTCCAACTAGGCATTGTCATAGGCTTAAATTCATCTCAGGACTGTGGCATTGTCACCATTAAAATTCTTTTGTGCCAATTTCTTCCCACTTGGCCATTTCAGGCCTAAATATAAAAATTGATGAGGAAACTCGAGTTAAACCGAGCCAAAGAACCTCTCAGCTGACCCAAAACATGGTGATATATGCACACAGTGACGTCATTGCAGTCAATACTTGATAAAATGGTAACTGACTTAAAATATTAGACTTAAAGTGCAAGAATCAGCACTAGTGACGTCATTTTTAATCGCTTTGAGAATTTTATTGCCGGTATTCTTTTCATTTAATTCTTTTATTACATTAAACATTTGATATTTTGTTTGTTATCGGTTCCTGTATTGTAACTCCAACGAGGCTCAACATAATTCGTTTTGTCAGAATGTTGTCACAACAGGCTTTTAAGTTGGTTGAAATG
This sequence comes from Geophilus truncorum, assembly GCA_034695745.1. Lineage (NCBI taxonomy): Eukaryota > Metazoa > Arthropoda > Chilopoda > Geophilomorpha > Geophilidae > Geophilus > Geophilus truncorum. The sequence continues at coordinate 11,467 of JAQFZP010001217.1, read as the reverse complement.
GTTCTCCCAAACGACCACTTAAAGGTTTTATGACGTTTAAAATGTTTATACTAAGAATTGTTTAAAATCTAATGTTACACTTTAAAACAATGCTTCTAAACACATCCTTTAAATAATGGAGCTGTGGTATACTGTTGCGTGCGATGCATTGAATAGTAGAAATGAGTAAAATGAATGAGTAAAAATAAGGGGCATTGGCCTTTTTGCATTGTTACTAAAATCTCGTTGAGATTACGGTGTGAAATTGCAAAAAATAGAGTACGAAAGATAATATTACTGTAAATAATAAAAGTTACTGTGAAGATCATTATCTAATCGAGAGTCAAAACTAACGTAGCTTCGAATTGAACCGTCATCTCATCTTTATTGCATTGCTCATTTACAGTAATAGAAATGCCGTTTCGGAGCACAAAGAATAACGAGTTACACAATTTCAGCCGAGTGTAAGATGACACGAAAATGATTTTATTTATTTCGACCTTAGTCATCCAACCAAGCGGGAATTGGAAGAGCTAAAATCGCATTACGTCCCTGGAATTGTCCGATTCTGTAGAAAATCAAAATGTGATTTAATTACAGCAACTAGAAAAGACATTTCACGGTTGACATTGTACTGGTTAAAGCAGAAATCTATTAAAATAGATTTTTTTATTATTTTTTTTAAAAAAGGAATTGAGTTTTTAATTAGTGGAAAGATTTCTGAGCGGTTTAACCTCAACAGATTGCATTTAATGCGAACGTTAGTTGTGTTTGAATATGCAAATTGGAACGTTTTCTTTAAAAATTAAAATTAGGATAGGAACGTGGAAACTGAACAAGCAGCGTATTCAATGCAGCGCCACCTGTAGGCAAACGAACAAACGAAGAAATTATTTGAGTTTTATAATAAAAGTTTGAATTTTTGAATAATATTTCACTTATCCTTAGAATATTTTGAGCTTTTAGAAAGGTTTAATTCCTAGAGTTAACTGTCTCCATTCACGACCTTTTCCTCTGTCATTCATCATGAGCTGCCAACATCAAAAAACAGAGTTCATTTTCCGGATAATGTGCTACAAACCCCACAGGACTCACAACCCTAATAAAACCATCAATCAAAAAAAGAGAGAAATCAGTCAAATGCATCAAATTAGAAACACATGTCTAAAACACAAAAATAACCCTAGAAAAAAAAATCTAACTGTACAAGTCTTCAACTAGGCCTCGAATCAAGTCTAAAATAACCATAAACATCGATTCGAATCGAATTAAAAATGCACGACCTAAAATGCACCGTATAAATAACACTCTTAACGCTCTTATTTTCTCTCTCTATTTTTAGGATCTCTCTCCGATACCCGTCATCATCACGGAAGACTGTGACAGTTCCGCACTCACGGCCGACAACGGCCACGCAATGGTCAACGAAAACGGCAACGCCACCCACTCAGACAAGTCGTCTGCGCGCACGTGGTCCACGTCAGGCAAACGTGGTCAGTCGCCCACCGACGGTCGGATACGGCGCAAGTCAGGTGACGATGTCTTGACTTCGACCAGCACCAGTCGCAAGTCGGCCATCCATTTATTCGACGCATTCCGCCCGCGCTCGAAGTCAGAGGCGAGCAAAAATAAGAAGCCAACAATCATGAGTTCGGTGAAAAACTCGATACAGAACTCGCTGCACCTGCACCCATCCTCGACGCACGGACAGAAAGGCACTTCCGTCTCGTCGGGCTCGGACAAACAGAAGCACGACGTGGTAGGCGATTCGCACAAGAAAACAAGTATGGCTGCCAAAGTGATGGACATGTTCCGTTCACGGTCGCATTCGATGACCAATGATCCTCGACATCGAGAAGGCAGTCCGAAAATACAGGTATTTAAATCTGTTTATTGAAAATTTTTCATTTTTCGTACGAAAGTCGCCATTTTGTATGTGAACACAGGTTTCGGTCTTTGGCTAGGTTTGAATTTGGCGCCATTTTTTCTTCGTCGTTGTTTTTGCTTAGATTTCTTTTAGCTTGGTAGTGTTTAATTATGTTTTTAGTGCTGGTTAAAGATTAATTTAAATTTACGAGTATTAAATTACAACGTTTTGTATATTTGTATAATTAATGGTTAACGACTTAATGATGAATGGTTTCGGGCTGCGCTTAGATTAATTACGTGACGTCGCGATGCGGCGAAGTTGATTATGTAATTGATGGTTCCGCTGCGCCTCAACAGATGCCGCCAAGCATCCGTGACCGTCGAGTGGGTTCATTGCAGGTTCATTGAGCACATGTGCTGAATGATTAAAATACACTCAGCTTGACCTTTTGTTTGTATTTGCATTGATTAGAATGGTTATCAGAAGAAAAAAAATATTTTTGAGTTTCAAAAGCGATTTGCGCGTTTTATGCACATAAATTGACTTCAGATTAGCTTTACTCGAAAACAACCAAGATATAACCTTGAATCTCTAGCTCAGCCGTACATAATCATATAAATTGAAGTTTAAAAACGAAAATGCTTTCATATTGTAATATTTGATTTAATCTCGCAACATTTCCAAAGTCAAGTATCAATACAGAATGCCATTATAGTCGATGAGTCACAGTATCAACACAAAACATTGATTGAAAATTCATCCCATTTGCCATTTCTCCCTTTTATTAATTTAATAATAATAATAATGTTTCATTAAAAATCGGATTTAATTTTTCAAATTTTAAATTTTATTTTTTTGCAAATTCAATTTTTTATTTTTATGCCAACGGATTAAAACTCGCTACTAAACCTCGCCCTTCCTTTTACACTTTCTCTATTTTTTGCTGGGCAGTGGTTGCCCTCTTTCCGGGTTTGAGTGTGTAAGTAAAAAGAACACGTTCTTAAAGATCGATGGTTGTTTATTCACTTCCGGAAACCATTTAAGGCACTTCAAAAATTCGAAAATATACAACAGTTTTGGCTATTTTTTCTATTTTTTTTTTTTCAATTTTTTTTTTTTTTTTTAAATCGAGAAAAATCAAATATTTTTTTGAATAGAGATCAATAAGGAATTTGATTTTTCTTCCCTTTCCCCCGTTGTGTGTCGCTCGGGAATGAGAAAGGCGGGATCCGCGAGCTGTGTCGTTGCTTTGGATCAGTCTCATTGCAGAAAACGGTGAAGGGTCGACGCGCAGTTTGCTTTTGATTGCCATTAGTATTTTGTGTATTATTTTATTCCACATTCTACACATGACACAACCTGTACGCAACTTGCCTCGTTTTCACCCTATTTATCGCCCACCAACCTTCTTTCCCCAAACCTCACACATCCCAAAATCTTTTACTCAACCCTTAAAACTCCCTCACGGGTTTTAATATTTCTCTCGTTTTACTACAACTGGATGTGGCCTTGCCTCTGAGCCAAGGTTGAGTGCGACTCACCCGTTGTCGATCCGATCTGTTTGTAACGACGGACGGAAACACTGACATAATTTCGGAATACACGCAAATGTTCGTTTTCGGCACCGGGAGCGCGAATGGGGGATGACGGACTGCGTGATTGAGCTTCCGGTGTAGTATACGAGCTTTTCTTGTCGGGTTTTTCTATTATTTTTTTAATCTCCCCCCACTCCGAACTGCCCCCGTTTCTCCCTCGAGGAGTGGTTCGTGAAAGACGGGTTTTCTCGAACACGCGGCCGCCACACGAGCTGGTAACAAGAGGACGGCACGGAGAGATCCAATCAGGTTTTTCTGCTTGGTTCTCGAAGGAAGTGTATCCGAAATAAGTGGATTCGGAGCTGTGTGTGCGCAGTTTCGGAGAGGATTTTTGCGCGCATCGGAGCCGTCCAAGTGTGGGTAGCTAGCAAGTCGGCATCGCGGTGTTGGAAGAGAGTTTTGTGCTCCCATTCGCATGGTGGTGAACGCAATGCCGCTGTTCAGCTGGGGGAATCCCTTTTCGTCCAAACATTTCAAACCTCCGTTCAAGAAACCACGTAGCCACTCATTGGGATCTGATGCGCTCGAGCAGCAACTGCAGCAGACTAGGATTAAAAATTCGGATGAATCCGTACGTATATTGCCATTTTTAAAAAAAAAATGATGTGAATCTAAAATTTTTGTTCTTTAAATTTTTATTTTTTTAATATATTTTTTTCTCGTAATAATGTAATTTCCAAACATTTCTGCGCAAGAAATAGAAAATTTCTTGGAGAATTTATAGGTAATAAAAATGCAGCTATATGGAGTTGAGGGATTTTTTTTTTTTTTTTTTGTTTTTTGATCAAATTATTTCCCACACACCAAAACTCAGTTTTGGTTTCAAAAAAATCTAAAACTGCAAAATTTATTTTATTTCTGGAATTAAAACTGATCCCAAAAAAAGTCTTAAAAATGGGCAAATTCATAAAATTCTTTTTATTACGTGCATTAGGCATTTTGTAAATTTTTATTTCTCACTTTAATGATTTTTTTATTGCTTTAATTTTCCATAATTCCTATTCTTAATTGTGTTTTTATTTCCACTTATTCCTTATTCCCGTTACCAAACACGACAAAGCCTGGGAAATCGTAAATACAGGTGTAAATTCGTATACACAATACAGGTGTCAAGTAAAGTTCATCCAAGAATTTCTTCATTTTTTTGTTGGTAAAAAGATAAAAATGTGCTTTTTATCGTGTGTACATACAAATGGATTTACAGTCGGTGATAAAATGTTACGATAAAGTCTAGTATCTAGTTGAATGCTGTTCTTAAAACAAAACAGAAAAAATTTTTTTTTTTTTTTTGTAAAATTTATTTTCTTACTCGAATCACTTTTCGGTTCTTCGAACACTGAGTAACGAGTTAATGGTTGCAGAGTTAAGTGCTTAGCCCTGTTTATTTATTCAACACTGCTATTTTTCAAGGGATGAAAATGGAGTGAAACAAGTGTTGGAGTTGGATTGGACAAGAGAGAATTAGTTTGTTGGGAAAGGAGATGTGAGAGCTAGGGTTGCCACCTCTCCGGGTTTGACCCGGAGTTTCCGGGTTTTAGGCTACTATCTCCGGGCTCCGGGTTTTGCCATTATTTCTCCGGGTCTGGGGGGTTTGAGTTGACTCAGTTTGAGTAATTGTTAAAATTGCTCAATTGCTCAATGTATTTAAATCCAAGATGTGATTATTTATCGTTTGTTACCTAAAATTGACCGTAATTTGTGCAAACTTTGAAATTTGACTGTTATACTTGTATGTTTTCAAACAATTGAAATAAAATGTTTTCAGTTGAAATAATATAATATTAATAACAGTAAAAAAAAAAAAAAAAAAAAGGTCCTCACATTCATTCAAATCCCCCCCCCCCCCACTTATACAATTCTCCGGGTGGGAGAGTGGAGCGAGGTGGCAACCCTATTCTAGAAGTATAAAATTGATATAAAACATACACGCAATGAAGTAACCATAGGAATACAAACGTCAACTAGAAATGAAATTTATACCGTATTAGTTTAATTAACTTCTCTAGCAGCTTTGAACCATTACTGTATATAACAACATTCGCACAGAAGCTAGAGATGCCCGATACGATACTCGATACGATACGATACGTATCGTATCGGCGATATTTAGGCCAATATTTTGATACATATCGATATATTTAAAGGTGTGATACATCGATATTATCGTATCGTTTTTTCTACAGCATCAATAATCCTAAAATTCTAAGTCACGTGATTTTGTCTTTCGATATTCCTGCAAGCGTTTTGATTGGCTGAACTAAACCACGTGTCACGTGATTTAATTCAGCCAGCGGAGCGGCTGCAGGATGCTAGTGGATTTTTAAATTTTTCTCACGATTTAATTACTGATTTTGTGATTTTATGTTTAAAAAAGAAACGTTTTTTGAGGTTGTGATATTAAACCAATTTTAATTGACAAAAAAATTATTAACTACATTCGTTAAGCCATTGTGGCGTTTAAATGTTGAACTGTGATGAAATCAACGTCCGTATCTGGAATTGAAATTTTAAAATAAATAAATAAAATTTTTAATTGATGAATATTGCGCTTTTTACTTTTGAAATTCCCATTCACGGTTGTCCAAAGGACAAACTTGTCTTGTCTTGAGCCAGCGAGAAATACAATGGAAATGGAATGCGTGCTAAATTGAAAATTAAAATGTTAATTAGACGTCACTAAATCCAATATTTTCTTCTCTCGTTTTTCTTCCTTTTTTTATTTTAGAATATATTTTATAATGCACAGTAAAATAAAATAAGAAAAAAAAGGCAATATTGAATTAACTTCAACATAACTTTTGACATTTTTTTTCAGTTAAAATTTTAACCTTTTTATATTTGAAATGAGTAATTTTTTCACTCTTAAATGTCATTTTCAACATTGACAACATTTTGCATTTTTTCTGTATTCATTTTACACTTTACATTTTTTTTTTAGTTATTTACGTTACAAACACCCCATGCCACTGTACATTCTTCACTAGTCGCTGACGCTTGATTAGCTTGACATTCAATGCCTGTAAAAATAAATCCAAAGTTATAAAATAAATTTACACCTTTAAAAATTAAAATACGTACACAAATCCATGATGTGGTTACGACAAATCGCGCAGTTATCAACTACAATATCTATTGGGAGGGGGAAAAAATGAAATAACCGAAGTTAGATACAGAACACGTGAAAATGAGATTGAGACTGTCTTAATCTTACCCCAAGCCCAAAGTGCGACGGCATTCCACTGTGGAGGAGAAATTGGAAATTAAAATGGTGACAAAAGCACGAATCAAGACCAAAAAGTTATTTACCTTTTTAACTTCAAACCTTTTCTTCTTCTTGTCACCTTTCGACGTACTAGAAGTCGGCAATTCGACGTCATCATCATCAACATCCATAGTTGAAGCCATATAGAATTTAAAATTTATTTTATATCAGAAAAAATTCTACTAACCCCTTGTCCATAAAGTATACTTCTAAGTCACGTGATTCTATCAAGCTTCCGGTATGACGTCACGAGATGCCGCGAGAAACCACGTGACTTTGTATTCTCGGCTGAACTAAACCACGTGTCACGTGATTTAGTTCAGCCAGCAAAGCGGCTGCAGGATGCTAGGTACTTCCAATTACTTCCAATGCTTCAAATTTTGCCTTAAAACCAGGGCCGTCACTAGGGGTGAGCAGCTGAGGCGACTGCCTCAGTTCAAAATATTTTGGGGCGCCAAAATGAGATATGAACTGTGGGAAAAAGTGGAAAAAAAATGGAGGATAGAGGAAAATTGGTCCAAGAGGCGTTAATTTCAAGTTTTGCCTCAGTTGTCAAAAATCCTAGTTACGGCCCTGCTTAAAACCATGCATAAAAGTAATTCACAAAAAGTCAATAAGACAATAAGAGCAGAATTTCATTGCAAACGACTTTTTTTCCTTTTATTTTAGCTAATTCGATAACAATTTAAAAAAAAATAAGTCTGGAAACTCATAACCTGACCACAGATTTGCAGCTCCACCTAAATATTTCGTGTTTCTCAAAAGTTTGTACTGCATATCGTATCGTATCGTATCGTATCGTGGGATATTGATTTACAAGTTAGATACCGGTATGTATCGAATATCGATCAATGTGCCGTATCGGGCATCACTAACAAAACCCTGAATTATAATGAAATTAAAGCTCACAACTCAGATACCTGTTTGGAAATAATGAAATGCCATTTTCGGTCGTTTTGTTAAAATGGTCAAATTTAAATAAAGCGAAAAATTATAAAATTAGCAACCAAGTTTGCTCCAACTCCCACTCAAGCACAAATTGAAATCAATGCAATGACGTTATCCTACAACGACATTGCATACCGGAAGTTATATCGGAAGTTATACAAAGAAGCTCACTAATATTTACGTCACTTTCCAAACGGGAAATTTTCCTCAATTTTTCCTATACTAATATACTAGTAGTAAAAAGAGAAAAATTTTGTTTCAAAATAAATTTTAGAAATAAAAGTAAATTTAAATCCTTAAGTAAAGTAACATTTATTTAGCTAATTAATTACACAACTCAAACAACAGAACCAACAGTCATTTTTATCTTCATCTGTTTCAGGTTTAATAACAGGTCGTGATGATTGGGGAAGAGTAATTCTCGAGTGGGGTGTAATAGTATTTACTTGAGACCGAATTATATTTGAATGAGGGCGTGCAATCCATGATTGGGAACTATAAGTATTTACTTGAGGTCGTGTTATGCTTGAATTAGGTCGTGCATTACTTGGCTGAGAACTAGTAGAATTGACTTGGGGACGAGTGACTTTTGGCTGAGAACTAATAATATTTACTTGTGGAATAGTGATTTTTGATTGGGAACTAATAGCATTTACATGGGGCCGAGTTATGCTTGAATCAGGTCTTGCATTACTTGGCTGGGAACTAGTAGACTTGACTTGCGGACGAGTGATATTTGACTGGGAACTAATGGTATTTACTTGGGGACGAGTGATTGTCTGGGAACTAATGGTATTTACTTGGGGACGAGTGATTTTTGGCTGGGAACTAATGGTATTTATTTGGGGACGAGTGATTTTTGGCTGGGAACTAATGGTATTTATTTGGGGACGAGTGATATTTGGCTGGGAACTAATAGTATTTACTTGGGGACGAGTGATTTTTGTCTGGGAACTAATGGTATTTTCTTGGGGACGAGTGATTTTTGGCCGGGAACTAATGGTATTTTCTTGGAGACGAGTGATTTTTGGCCGGGAACTAATGGTATTTTCTTGGGGACGAGTGATTTTTGGCTGGGAGCTAATGGGATTTACTTGGGGACGAGTGATTTTTGGCTGGGAACTAATGGTATTTTCTTGGGGACGAGTGATTTTTGGCTGGGAACTAATGGTATTTACTTGAGGACGAGTGATTTTTGGCCGGGAACTAATGGTATTTGCTTGGGGACGAGTGATTTTTGGCTGGGAGCTAATGGTATTTACTTGGGGACGAGTGATTTTTGGCTGGGAACTAATGGGATTTACTTGAGGACGAGTGATTTTTGGCTTGGAGCTAACGGTATTTACTTGGGCCCTAGTTTTATTTGAATGGGAACATGGAATATTTGGTTGAGTGCGAGTTTCATTGGATTGAGTGCCATGCAAATCTTGGTACAAATATTGGGACCGAAAACTGTCGCTCTGGTAGCTGTAATCAGTTGCAAGGTAACGATTGGCATTGTTCTTAGCCGTGATGGAGTGGACATTTGAAGTATTTTTTCTCCATAATGTTGCAAACACTCTTATTCTTCTTTGAGGCATGTAATGAAATTTCTTAACGTGTTTATATTTTATCGAAACTGTTGTGTTGAAGTTTGATTCCTAGAATAAATAAAAAATAAAAATCTTTCAGCTCATTGCATTAAAGTAAAAAATAATTTCTCTGTTACCCAGTACATGCACGTGAAACCCGCGGATTCAAATGTTTCCCTCAAAGCTGCTTGCACTTTTTTTCCGAAATTGTCCACAAAAAATAACAAAGAACTGGCTTTCATGTTTGAAAGCAATTTCTGCATAATACAATTATTTCATTATTAATATTTAACATTGTACTGTAAGTCCGAAAAACCTCAAGAATGTCGTATCGTCCTCTTACGTGCGACACGGCACTGAAGAACTTCACCATCGACACAACATCCGCTTGATGGAGATCTTTTTTGCGAGACTTAACGTTGCGATTCTGTTTAAAAAAAAAACTGAATTTATATCAAAATCACATCTATGAAAAGCAAAAATGTTACAACCGAAAAATCAAAGGCGCAGTAATTGCACGTGACAGATCTACATTCATTAAAGTTACATTCTCGTATTAGTTGATATGCGAGATCTTGCCATTGAAAAGAAGAGTCGAGTATATTTATATCAGTTGCATGCACCGTCAAGTCCAAGTGATATTAAAAACGATTGAAACGCGATTGCATCAGTTGCAGGTCCACCACCGATGGAATAAAGTACGACTTTGTTTTTTTCTATGACAGCATTTAAGTATCTTTTGGATATTGAATCGAGTGAATTGAAAATTTTCAGCCAAATTATTTTAGTTGCTGAACATATCCCGGTAAAATAAAGGTATAAATATGCAATTCTGAATGCTTGGTCGTTGAAGATGTAGGGCGTTGAATCAGCGAGACTGGATGAGTAAATTCTGTTTAACTCGTCAAACGCAGCATTAATGCACTCGACATTAGAGTGGTAAGTCTGTGTACTTGCTACGACACTCATCATCTTGTCAAAAATGTAAGTTCCGATTTCCTTACGATCCATTTCGAAGCTTAAAAAGATGAAATGGTTTTGTTAAAAATTCATGATTTTGGGGAACTGAATTGAAATGAATTAATTAATATATTTCAATTCTTTACTCAATGCAGAATTCAATTACAGTTACGCAGTGGCGTAGCATAGGTTGCGAGCGCCCGGGGCAAGAGAAGTGTTACGCAGTGCAATATGTGTTAGGGGGCGCAAATTGCGCCCCATAATTTGTAACTCCCCATACCCCCCCTTATTGAAATTTGAAATTTTGCGTCTCTAAAATTTTGCGCCCGGGGCAACCGCCCCTATGGCCCCCCCCCCCCCACAACGCTACGCCAATGGAGTTACATAAATATTTTTAAACTTTTGAATAAATGTATTTAAAGAAATTTCAGTTTCAAATTTTTTGCAATCTATAAAAATTGTTTTAAAAAGTGCAATGATAATTACCTGGAATATAAACGCTGTTTATAAATCAATCAATTTCTTTACAAATAGCGCTTTTTCAGCATTGATAGAATAGGCGTGCTTGAATCGGGGAAACTCATATTTCCCCTTTTTCAAGGGCCCGTGATGAGTTTTCAGATTAAATAATCTAGCAAACTAACAATTGTACTTTAGTTAAAAGATAAAACTTTAATCTCACCTTCGAAATTACAATTTTAATAATTAAAACAAATTGATAACAAGTCGTATAAAATAATATACCACTTCACAAAAAAATAATAGTTCAACTAGATATAAAATATACTTATACTGAAACCAATACAATGTATACATTCTTGCTTTGAAATTTGGTTACAAAAATAACAACAACATTAAGAAATTACACAAAATCGCCAAGTCATTTACAAACGTATCAAGTTTAAAAACAAGCCAAGTAAAGTCGTAAAGTCTTTTTTAGAAGAGGTGTGCACTTTCGATCCGAGTTATGTTTAAATGTCGACCAGGTCGTCGTCGTAGACTGCGATGTCTTCGTAGACTGGGTCGTCGTCGTACACTGCGACGTCTTCGAAGACTGGGTCATCGTCGTACACTGCGACGTCTTCGAAGACTGGGTCATCGTTGTAGACTGCGACGTCTTCGAAGACTGGGTCATCGTCGTAGACTGCGACGTCTTCGTAGACTGGGTTGTCGTCGTAGACCGGGTCGTCGTCGTAGACCGTGATCAGGCATCGTACTCAATTTTAACTAGTAAAATATAGGAAAAATAGGTGAAATATTGTCAAAAAATAGGATACTTAAT
>JAQFZP010001216.1:0-21251 GCA_034695745.1 Geophilus truncorum | reverse complement strand
GTTACGTTCTCGTTACAGTAACTGTAATGGCGTTACTATTAATTCCGTTACAAGTAACTGTAACGGTCACAACACTGATTATAAGACATGACAAGTTACGACGAGTCTCAAATCAGTTTAGGAAACATCAACTTGTCTAGCAAGCATTTCAAGTTTATTTTTATTTATTTTTTTTTACAACTTAATTTTTTTTTTTGTTGTTGTGTAAACATGGTCAATGTACCTTCTTCCTGGTGCTACATTTGGTAACGAGTTGACAAACATTAAAATAACAACAAATGATAAAAAATGCACAGTTTTATATTTATTTCCTCATTTCTGTGATACGATGTGTTTGCAGTAGATGCTCTTCTAAGTGTGCATTTTTCAGATTAAAATTTTATCTCATGTTCCACAACCTTTTTCTACTGAATGTTAGAAAATAAATTGTGTACTAATAAACTGAGTTAAGTCTATTGATTTTTTCAGTGAATCTTAACTTGTGGATCTGTGCCAAGTTTTGTTAATATCATTAAAAAATTATTTTTTTTGTAATTAGATGGGTGTGTGAAGACATTCCTGAAATGAAAGAAGTATTTGAGACAAGTATATTGTGTGATTTTGACACCAAAAGGTAATTAACAGCGTTAACTTAATAATTTAATAATAATAATAATTGCAGTAACGGCTGCCACATTGACTTTTACTGTGAACCGAATTATTATAATTGGAATTTTAAAACGTTAATTGGAAATACGCCGGGAAAGTTAACGGCAAAATTTAAATTTTAACACAATTTCTTATCAAATTTTTAAAATTATTGCTCAATATCCGGTCGTTCGATAACTGAAAATCTGCTAAATTAGTAAAAAAAAAAAAAAAAATCTTACTATTTTTATTTTTTTTTAAATTTTAGTTATGAAAGTATGCGAGCTTTATGTCACAGGTACAATCAAGTTCTGGATAATATTTTCAAAGCAGTGAGTATTTTTCATCTATAATAATTCTCTTGAATCATCCTTGACATTAGGTATTCGGAACAGGAACTTCCTGCTTTAATGAAAGACCTTCAAAAAATGTATTGCCTTGTCATTGAATCTTTTATTTATTAATTTCATTAATTTTATTATTACATTGTTTTCAATTGCAATGAAATATTGTATGCAGAGCATTGACAATACAGTACATTCATTCTTTATAATCTTTACTAATTTTTTATTCATTTTTTTTTTTATTAACAGACGGGAGAAAAATATAATGCTAGCCTCAACTCAAGACCGTCCACTGAACTCTTACGCCATATCTTACAGCAAGTTTACAACCATTCTGTAACTGATCCAGACAAGCTCAATCAATATGAACCGTTTTCACCTGAAGTAAGTTCAGATTTCATTTTCAATTGAATTTCAGCTTAAGGGACATTGACTATGATACAAAGCTGAAAAAAGTTATTACATTTGTATGTTGTATGTTTTACTGTTAACAATGCACTCTCTTTTTTCATTATGTCTGGAACTCCTGCGTGACTGAGGAGTTAATTGGACACAAAGTAACCATATCGTAACATCTGTCCCGAGGCTTATTGCCTATTTTCCCCAAGTGTTAATTAATAATTAGATGACACACTTAGGTGTGGGGGTGCTGCATGACCTGATTGTACCATCAGCTGATTAATTTGAGGTTAAATCTTTTCTGTGGTATTTGCAGTTATTCATCGCTTGAGTTTTACCTGGAGCGCAATTGAGTGTTCAGAACGTCTGTTATTACGAATTTAGAATTTAGAATTTATAATTTTTTTATTATTTGAAAAATTAAATTCAAAATAATAATATTTTTTTTGTATTTATAGGTGTATGGAGAAACATCCTATGAACTCGTCGCTCAAATGATTGCCGAAATGGATATCACCGAAGATGATGTGTTCATTGATTTAGGAAGCGGTTAGTCGATAAATAATTATTTTTACTGTAGTAAAATTCGTTATATCAACATTTCAAATTTTTTCTTTCGTATTTTAGTCTAGCCACTTTAAAACAACCAAAAAAAATATATATATATAAATTTTTTTTTTGGTGTTTTTGTTTAGGAGTGGGACAGGTGGTCCTGCAAATGGCAGCTGCCACACCCTGCAAGGTGTGCTTAGGGATTGAGAAAGCAGATGTTCCAGCTCGCTATGCTGAAGTGAGAAAATGCAACAACTTTTTTTTTTTTTTCTTCTCGACTGCATTAATTTTCTCAATTTGTTTTCTTCTTTTTCCCTTAAAGATGATGAACAGTAATTTCAAGAAATGGATGCAGTGGTATGGGAAGAAATACGGAGAATATCAGATCATTAAATGTGATTTTCTTAACGAAGAACATCGCGAAAAAATTACCAATGCAACGTAAATTGATTTGAAGCTAATAATTTTGGAAATTTCTAATTTTTTTATTTTATTTTATTTATTTTTTTTTAAATTTTTTATTTCTGTAAAACAGAATTGTTTTTGTAAATAACTTTGCATTTGGACCAACAGTAGATCACATGGTAATTTGAATAAAAGAAGTTTTGTATTTTCGGTTTTTAAAAAAGAAAAAAAAAATTATTATTTCGTTATTAGCTCAAGGAAAGGTTTGCAGACTTGCGAGATGGCGCCAGAATAGTATCATCCAAGGCATTTTGTCCTCTGAACTTTAGAATAACCGATAGAAACCTGAGCGGTATGTTTAATATACTCGAATTATAATGCGTGCAATCTAAACCACTTTATTGCTTTCTGTGAGTTTATGGCTTTGTATTTTGTACTCAGACCTTAAGCATTTAGTTGCAGAAAAATGAGTAGGTGCATTCAGTCTCGACTAATGTTATTTATTTTTCATATCACATCTCACGTTTCATTTGGCACATAAATTCACATCGGTTTTAGTAATTTCTTATCGGCAATTGTTTGTTTCAGATATTGGAACGATAATGCACGTGTCCGAAATGACCCCAATGCGGGGCTCCGTGTCGTGGACGGGGAAACCTGTTTCTTACTACCTGCACATCATCGACAGACGAAAACTGGAGCAGTATTTTTTGCGATTGAAGAATCCGAAACTCAGGGTAAGTGCAAGGAACGAAACAGGCGATTTGAAATGAAATTGATCTCAAATTTTATTGGAGCAGGACGAAGAAAACACACCTCCCAGACCTGCCAGGCGTCGCGACGGCAAACCGCTCGGCTTCGACTCCTCGTCGAACGACTCGAAGGATAGGTGCGAACTGCGCAACGGCGGCATTCACTCCGAGGATACGATGGTTTTCGGCCCAACGACGCGGCGTGCGTGGTCCGACTGGTGCTCCACCAAAGGCAAACCTGGCACCCGAGACAGCCACAGCGAGGACGAAGGTGGTGAAGAACAACTAAACAATTTAACGAGTTGGCATTTGATAAAAAGAAATGTCGATACATTTCCAGTGCCAGATTCGGGCGACTACGCCGAGTATGCAACTGCTGGTAACGGCCGCGGCAAGGGGATGGCAAAGCGACCGCGCGGCCGAGTGCCTAACGATCGGCGAGGCCCCGGGAGACCCAAGAAGGGCCGCTCGAAGAAGCCGAGGAAGAGCATAAAGATCAACGGCTTGGACCTGCTGCACTCGCAGACCATTTTGAGCACGTCTCCTCAAGCGAGCCTGCGTCCTCAACCGGCACCCGGGTGCGTGGACCAGAAGCTGAGCAGCATCACGAGTTGCATGCCTTTAGGGGGCGTGGTGAACGAGTCGCTGGAGGTGCCGTTCAGTCTCCAGATGCTTCTCGACTCATACAAGCACCAGTTTATGCAGTTTCTCGCGCATATGAAGTCAGCTGGCTACAAGCAAGACCTCAAGAACCAGATGGAGAAGGAGCGCGAGAAAAACAACGTGCTCGTCGCTCGGGTGGCTCAGTTGGAGAAGCAGATCAAGACGCTGGTGGACGACAGCGTGGAGCTGCTCAAAGTGCGTATGACCGAGCTGGGCATCCACGCTACGAGGCCCGACGAGCTGCTGACGAAAGCCAAAGAAATCGTGATACGCCACAAGGAGCTGCAAGCCAAGGCCACGTCGCTCGAGAACCAGGTGACCAGTCTGGCCACGGAGACTGCCAGGTGCATGCCGCCTCGCGCCGCCGAAAAGGGCCTCGATGCGAACGGCATCACACAGGAGTCGATCCTCAGAGAGATTTCGTCCACGTTGACGCAAAGGAAACGGCTGCACTCGCAGATGAGCAAGTTGGAGACTGAGTGCAGTGCGCTCGAGAGTGGCAAGCTGGCCATGCCACCGAACATCTCACTGCCCCTACGCATCGCTGCCATCAAGAAGGAACCGGTTGCGCCCAGAGAGGAAGCAGGCGCGAGCAAGAAGCAGAGCGAGATCCCCGGCGGTTACGTGGAGCCGCCGCGCGCCAACAACATCGAGGAGAGGATCAAGAACATCATCACGACAGCGTTGAACGAGAGTCCGCCGGTCAAGCAAGCGTTTGCGAGCAAACAGGAATTATTGGCGGTGCCCGACGTCAAAGTGGGTCAGCCGAAGACGAGGTACCTGCCACGCACCGTCAATGATTTGGTGAGCCACGCGGTCGAGAAGTCTTTCGAGGGCGGGCTCTTGACTCAATCGTTGGGCGTGTACGGCGCGCCCACCACGACGAGTGCGACGACGACCACGGTGGCGTCGGCGGCGGTGGCCGTGGTTGACGCGCCGAGCATCAAAAAGGAGCCCGCAAGCAGCACCAAGACGCCGCCACTCTGCATGCCCATGAGGATCTCGCTGAAGAATGGTAACGCGGTGGTCACGACTCCTAACAGAGTCGCTGAAGATGCGCCCGCGGTTCCCGAGACGCCTAAGGAGACCGCCCGATCGCCGAGTCCGCTGTTGAGGGAAATGTATTCGCCGATAAGCCGTCCCAATTCCACGGAAAGCGTAGCTTCCGGGCCGGTCCTGCCAACTTTTCCGTTTCCCGGCAGCCTGGTCATGACCGGCATCGGGAGCACCATCCCGGTAAACAACACCAAAGACGCTCCGACGGGGAATTCAGGGTTGGGCACGAGTGCGAAGAGCAACACGAATACCAAAGAAGAGAAAGAGGCCAAGCCCAACAACGGACTGGTGCTGAATCTTGGAAGTTTATTGGCATCGGCCGCGGCTGCCGATGCGGCCAAGGCGGAGGAGAAGTTGAACAGGAAGCCAAAGAGAAAGCACTCGCCACCGACGCAGTCGTCGGCACCGGTTTCCAAAAAGTCGCCGCCTACTGCAGCGATGCTGATCGACGCAACGATCGAGCGGGAACTGCAGGCGCCGGTCAACGTCTCCAAGGACGGACGGAAAGCGGTCGCTGCATCGGCTCCAGTAAAAAGTAGCGTTTGATTTTTCAATTGTACAAACAACGTCTCATTGTCACATTACATTTTTGGATACATTTTATACAAATCATACCTCGTTAGATATTTTTTTCTCTTTTAATTTTGCATGGTTTGAATGTAGTTTTATTTAATTTTTTAAGTTCTTGCTTTTTTATTTAATTATTTTCATTCTAGTAGTGTAATCCTTTAATTTTCTGCTACTACTGCTACTGTTAGACGTAAACCAGTATTTTAAGTAGGTAAATAATTTTACTAACTTATGTTCGGTTTAAGGTTGTCATTTTTAATGGCTTTTGGTGTTGGGTATCTTTATTTTATTTGATTTTATTTGATTTTATTTTATTTTATTTTATTTTATTTTATTTTTGGTTGTTGGTTTGTTTTTTTTACACAATCACGAAAAGGTAGGATTGTTTTGGTGAGAAATTGGAATTCGAAATGGTGTAAAACAGACTATTCGAGTTTTGAGTAGCAAATAACTAAAAGAACAACACAATCCTGGCTTTCATTGAATTTCATTATCACCACGCATAGACTTTCACACAAAATAATCGATTTTGACAGATGCATTAATTTTTTTTCTCATCTACGAGCAGATTTGACTCCTGTTCAAGAGAAACATACCAATAAACCTCCGGGGGAGTCCGTGAACAGGCACTGGCAAGCGAAAATCAGCAGCGGATTCGACAAGCTATTCGCTTTGGCTTCGACGCAGATTGACAAGAGCAAAGAAATGCGACGCAAGAGCGTGGAAAACGGGAGCGGGAGCGGGAGCGGGAGCGGGAGCGGCGACAATCCAAGCCACTCGTCGCCGGGCAAGCCCGACGACAAAGTGGTGCACAAGCAGTGGGTGGTGGACTCGGTGGTGCACAAGAACCGCATTGATAGGTACAGAGACAGTACTTTATCCATCAAATTCAAAGTGGTTCACACGCAAGAGACCAGGAAGGGACCGAGGACCCCTCCGGACACTCCGCCACGGACCCCGTCGCCCGAACGACCACCCACGCCGCAGACGCCGCCACATCCACGACGAGGACCTTGCACTCCGCCCTACTCGCCTCACGGACACAACCTGGGCATTGAGAGCGGAGCCGGCAGGAGCCGAAGTCGAAGCCCACGAAGTGCGCTCGAACGCACCAAAGCCGCAGCTCCACGCGGAAGCAGATCCAGGTCACGGTCCAGCAGTCCTTACTCTGGCCGGCCGCAGAAGCGCGAGCGCCGAAGGGACAGCGGAAACAACTGCAGCAGCAGTAGCAACAACGGCGGGAGCAGCAACGGCAGCGCCAAGAGCGCCGCTGGCCACAAGGTCGAATTCCATTTTAAGAAGAAGTTTTTTCACAAGGAGCATAGCGGCTGGACTACCAATTCAGCCGTCACCATGGCAAACAGCATCAGCTCTACCGCCATCAAGTTAAGCAAATACCGGCCCAAGGGCAAGGATTGGGACTGGAATCAACCGTCGTCGTCCACGGCGTCTCAATCATCCGCTACCGCCACTTCTACCATTACCACCAACACCAACAACGCCAACACCACCAACACAACTTCCTACGGTCCCTCCACTTCGAGTAACAATCAAAAAGCAGCGAACCTCATTGCCGAAATGGCCGTCGCCGCACCCAACGCGCAGCCGGCGCCGACACTGCCGCCACCACCGCAACCACTGCCGCCGCCGCCTCCCAGGAACCCGCCGTCGGCGGGAATCGCGCTCATGAGCTCCGTGCCTAAGGTGCCGCCGCTGCTCGGCTCGGGCGTCTCCCCACTGCCGCCTCCGCCTCGCCCGCCGCCAACTTCGGCCGCGGTCGCACCCCCGACCTCGCTCTCGCGGCAGATCGGGCAGTCCATGAATCTGTCTGCGCCACCGAGCGGCGGTTTGTTGCCCCTCATGCCCAATCTGTCCATTCCGCCGCCCAACTTCAGCATCCCGCCGCCTCCCTCGCCCCACCCGTCGAATTCGGTCATCCAGTTGCCGGACATGAGCGTTCCGCCGCCCAATCTCAGAGGACACCCGAGCATGGCCGGCGTGCCGAGGCTCAACTTGCCTCAGCAGAGCTCGGCGGCGCCTTGTGGCCCACAGATGACGATGCCTCCCATGAACGGGATGATGCCTCCGATTCGCCCGCTGTTGCCCGAGCTGGATAATTCTCATCTGTACATGAACGAAATGAGTGGGCCTTGCATGGACTATGGCCTTCGCCCCATGCCATCTGGAATGAGCCGACCGGCGGGTAAGTTTTTGGTCAAAAAACATCTTGAACTGCAAAGTCGCTAAAAATTAGGATTACATAAACATTAGATTTGATTCGGACTTGTTCACTTTCAGTATTTTACTTGTATTTTGCAACACCTGCGACAAATTCAAGTAACTGAAAGTAAATGCTGCGAAACTGGAATTTCCAACATTGTTCATCCCAACTCATTCTTTATCTTGTTTCGATTGCAGTGAGGCCTCATTTTGTGGCGTAACGATAGCGTTGTAGCACCTCCACGGGCGTAATCAACGTAGTATTAAGTCGGAAGTGGAAGTCAAGTTATTCGTACAACCCTATTGAAAGAACCAGTGCTTATTTTATGTACTGAGTCGTTTTAATATGTTGACACATATTTACTACCGTAGTAGATGTTTTAATTTATTCTCGAAGCAGTTTTTTTACGCGCACTGGGTATGGTATATTCTACTAGGCGTGAGGAAATGGGGGAAAAAAATTGTTGACTGCAATTTGTTTTATTTTTAACATTTTTTTTTTAGTCTTAGGTTTTTATTTTTTTTATTCTTGTGGTCATGTGTCTGACTTGAATAGAGATGTTTGAAATATTGTTAAAATGTTGTTGCTTGAACCAGTCAAAAACTGCCAAAGTTAGTTGAACCGTTTTCTTTTTCTATCATTCTAGTTAGGGAGGGGGTTTTTAAAGGAATTTCAAGAGAGAAAAAAAACTTTCAAGTTACGTGATCACAAATTGTGTTCCCTACTCTGATATTAACTCTGACTTTCAATACACTGCCACAGTTAACTGTGATATCTCATCAGCTGGTAAATAATTCAATTTTTATTTTAAAATTGTTAGTTTTGATTTTTAATCTGATTGTTTCTTTTGTTTTGTATTTCACTGCCAACATAAGACAAAAAAATAATCAACTTTTAGTGTACCGGTACATTGAAAATTTTTGTTGAAATAAGAAAGAATCATGTACAAGAAAATAGGGTATAACTGCATTTAAGAAAAACATTTAGGGTATTTGTTAACCAGAAATTAAGCACATACTGTAACTCACTTGACAAGTTTGAATTTCTACTCAAATTATGAGTATTTTTTAGTAGATGATGAACTACAGTCGAACCCCGATGTAGCGTCATCGTTCGGACCGGCTGAAAAATGACGCAACATTGGGGTTCACGTTACAAGCAAGCAAGTTTTAAGTTGCCACCTTATGCTAAAACGGGGTTTATGCTCATCCGAGTACGTTACATTGGGGTTCGACTATTTGATATTGGGAGTTTGTCTTCCTACTGTAAATTCCAACTTCCAACTTCTGAGTCTGTGTTTCAAATTTAAATAGGTAAATTAAATTAAATTTGTAATATAGAAACATAAGCAACAATGTTAATATTGGGGTCTTGGGGAAAGTAAATTATGTTGAATAAAAAGCTGAATTTAAAGAATGGTCTGCATATCATGTTGTTTTACACAGACTTGCAAAGCTTTAGCTAATTCTAATTGAAGTTGGAGATTGAATTTAGTCAGTCTTTAAAAGGCCTTAAACTTGTACGATATACAGGTGCAAGACATATTTTGTGAGAAATTCTTAAAATTGTGCTTAAATTCTGGTTAATAACCTGAAGTTGTTAGCCTAAAAAGTGAGTGGTTATAAGGAGTTGTAAAGTACAATACAACAGTTATATCTCATGAACTAAAATAACTCAGGTAATAATAAATCATGAAGTAAAAATTTAAAACAAGTGACCATTTATACCATTCTCCATATTAAATTATTGTTTTTGTCTTGAAAGCATTTTTTGTTTGGACCTTGTATTTTTCTACTCACTTTGTATTTGACAGCTTTTCTCTAACTAATCACTTATGGCTTTAATAGTGAATGAATTTCTCGATTTATTTAGCATGTCAAAAAAATATGAATTAAGGGGGAAAATGTTTTACATCAAGGAAACAATTTGCTGTTTTTAAAAATTGTATACACTGTAAATAGTAAATTTGTATTATTAGGCTTAATTCAACTTCAAATTTACAACTTGAAAGAAATAATGAAATATTGAATTATGTTATAAATACATAATTTTTGTGTGTATATATATAAATATATTAAGAAAATTGACACGTAAGTCTTTTTTGTGGTGTTATAAGGATCAAGATTTTTATTTTAATTGTGGTGTTAGAAAAAAAGTTATTTACTATTCAAAAAATTAGGTAATATGTATTTTAAAATAATGACACAATTGAAATTGGCGAGTATTCGCTTTGGTCATTTAGAAATTTTAATATTATTTTTATAAAATTTATTCTTTTTATTGCAAAATTGTAATTTTTATTTTATTGTAGGTAATTTAAAGCTGTTAGCAAATTCTTGGTTCTTGTTCTTTGCAGTACTGCCAAATATTGTTATTCAGTCTGAGTGATAAGGTGATTGCCTGTCACTTCTTGTCAAATGATGTATTGGTTCTGTACTGGTACTGGTACTTTGGATTTTTTTTTATTTAACAGTGTTTTCTTTTTATCTTTTGTTGCCTGTGGGGGGAAGAAAAACTGCCATTTTAACCAAGTGTATAAAAGTATCCATTCCTATTAGTAAATAGAACAATTAAACGTTTTTGCTGTTTATATTTTTTTGTTATTTATTTATTTATTTATTTATTTATTTATTTTGTCTTTTTCTGCGAGATTGAGAAACAACTTACATTCTGAGTTTAATTATTTATACCCTGGTAAAAAAGGATTATAGAATTCTATAAGCATCTTTTTCAATTTGGAACATATTTTCTTATAGAAAATTGTCTATAGTAATCTATCACAATTAGTCTATTGCATTCAACAGTATTTTGTAAAAAGCTATAAATTATAGTTTAATGGCATGCTGTAGGAATTTGTAGAGATTACACAAAACTATAAAGTCTCACATCTATAGAATATGAGAATCTATTGAAAACTATATAAAAACTTGAAATCTATGGAGTACGATATCGTACTACCGTATTGAAATTTTTCACTAGGGTACAGCCAAGGAATGTTGTGGATAGTGACATATAAATGAACCCAAACAAGAAATAAGTAAACAAATAAAATGGTTAAGTTTAGTTTTGATTTTAAGATAAACATATGGTTTTAATCGTAATTAAAATTTAAGACAAGGCCCTCATTAAGTTGACATAATTATATCATCATATCAAAGAGAATAAAAAATGTGATCCAATCACAGGCCTCGTGCTGGCCAATCAAACTCCACCTTAATATAACGTTTTACGGTGCTTCCCGATTGGATAACGGCTACCAACCCCTATGATGAGTCATACGATGAGTAACATTACATCATTTGTGGTGCAGGAGGTGGTAGCCTGAGCAGAAAATTACCTTAGAAAAACAACATGACTTTCTCCCAAAATCTAAAAGCTAGATGGGAGCTTTTAACCTCATTATATCCATCAGAAATATGTGGGAAATGGTGGTCAAGATTAGAGGAAGAGTATAGTCAGGAATCAAGAAAATGTCACAATTTGAAGCATATATTTCAGAAATTTCAATTTTATGACCAGTGCAGCAGTAAAA
The DNA here is from genome assembly GCA_034695745.1 of Geophilus truncorum. Classification (NCBI taxonomy): domain Eukaryota; kingdom Metazoa; phylum Arthropoda; class Chilopoda; order Geophilomorpha; family Geophilidae; genus Geophilus; species Geophilus truncorum. Next base: position 10,130 of record JAQFZP010001216.1, on the reverse strand, counting down.
TGCACCTGAAAGATGCAGTAGCATTTGCAATATTTTTTCATGGGTATGTTAAGTATATTTTATCTTTAAAAAACATTTTTTTTTAATTTTGAACTATTTTATCTTTCAGCTTGGTTTACAATCCAAAAGCAAGTGATAATGAAGAAAAAAGTGCTGAAATGTTTAATAAATTTGCCCAGGAAGCTCAAATCACACTGGTAACATTACATTTGCAAGTTAAGTTTCTTTTAAAATATAAATTTATACCGTATTATTTTAGGACTCACCGCTTTATCTGCAAGTTACAGATTTAATTCTATTAACCAAAACTCCTCTCACAGAAGAGCACATGATGCCTGGAAAAACTGGATCCGAAGACAAGCACTATTTTCTAGATTTTGATATGGCTACTTTAGGAAGCTCACTCGAAGACTACAATACTTATTCTGATCTAATTCGACAAGAATACAGTTTTCTATCGGACGCCATGTATAAAGAACTAAGACTGAAAGTAAGTTTTGAATTTGTAAACAAGTGCAAGTGTAAACTTAGTTGTTTTCCCTGCACAACACTTAAACATTGTGAATTAACAAATTTAGCTCATTTTTCAAACTTGTTTTGTACTCATATAATGAAACGTAAATGTTATTTGTGATGTTTGATATTTTGTTTACAGGTGCTAAAAAATTTTCTTCAGATTCCGTACATTTTTGCAACTGACGAATTCCGTCAAAAGTGTGAAGATCGAGCTCGTCAGAACATTCAGGCTGAGATCGAACACTTACAGAATTGAGCTTCTTGACTTCCACATAAAATTGAATAATTGAATAATTGTATATCGTGCTTGTGTTATGTGATACTGATAAATCATGTGATAATGATCTAGTCGTTAATTGTGTTAAAAAGTCGGTTAAAACTTACATTCAAATCATGTATTTTTTATTAATTTTATCGTACTTTGAAATAATAAATTATTCTTTATTCATAGTTAAAAAAATGTACAATCAAAGTTGCAAATATTTCATTATTTTGCACTCTGGCCGATGCAAATCCGTCGTGCAAAGCGTCCATGAGAGCGCGGCATCCAACATTAACGCCGCCTCCGCGCGAATTTTGCCCGAGTACCAGGATTACGACGATTTTATATCTTTTGAAAAATTATTTTGAGTAAATTGTAAAACTTTTTAATTTTTATGAATACCTTTTAAAATTCAACGCCATCATTTTCTTTTTCACAGCTTGGGTCAAATCTCTGCCAACTAATTTCATATTTTCGTGAGAGTATTGTTGTTTATGCATAGCATCTTCCAGCATGTACTGAATTAACGGCTCTATTTTGAAACGGTTGAAAACTCTCGGAGGATGTAATCTGTAGGTGTTATCTGGAGGTGCATTTGGTTGTGACTGAATTCAAAATTAATGAATTTTTACAAATTATTATTATTATTATTATTATTTCTCTAATTTATTTGGTTTATATATGCCAAACCTAAACCTTAGAAAATATGGTACCGGTACTAATTATCCTGGAAATGTTGACTAAGCTAGTAAGCTTTTCTGGTTTAACCAGTTTTGTTTTTTTTCAATAATGATTTGTATTTTAAACCTTGCTTGAGGTTTTTGTCTATAATTAGGTTTGGCAGTTATGAATTTTACTTTTTACCCTGCTTTTATTGGTCGCCAACACAACGGAAGTTCGAGCTAATCTATCTCTTTTCTTGTCGTCCGCCATTTGATGTGTAGAAAGAATTAAATTATGTTTCCATTTTCGGGTTTCGGGTTTCTTTTTTCGAATGATACTTCTCGCCTTCAAAATCGAAACTTAATAATGGTAACGTGCGAATCAGCTGGAATTGGAGAGAACTTCAAGAATAAAAACGTAAAACGTTATTGTTAACAAATTGTAGTTGTTTTATTACAGTTAAATAATACTTTTAAATCTGGTATTTCATTAATATGTAACTTCCAACTTTTATTCCTAGCGTCTCATCGCCACACGGCCCACACGTATGAACTGTGAAATCGCCTTTTCTCACCATCCGATTTCAAACAAAATGGCGGGTTGCAAGATTTGATGTTTACGCCCGAGACATTAAAAAAAAATTTAATGTCGAAATAATGAAAATACAACTATTATGGCTTTTACATTTACTAGGAATCATAATTTTCATGCATGGATTTTTTCAAATGAAGTCAAATCTGCAGGGATTCGCTGAAAAAGATGATTTTCCACTGGAGCCAGCAGCAAATTTAAATATCAACACCTCAAATAACTCAATTGCGTACAATTTTTCACTAAAAAACTTCGTTTTAGTCGTCGTTGATGCTCTGCGGACTGATTTTATGACAGACAAACGGAATAAAAACAATTTTCCATTTGTAATCGAAATGTTAAAATCGAATAAAGCAATTTTATTCAACGCTAAAGCTCATCATCCAACTGTAACGTTACCGAGAATCAAAGTATCGTTATAATATGATAAATTTTCAAATTTAAATTTCCTGGTTAAACTAATTGAATTTTCCTTTTCTTTTATTTAGGCAATTACTACAGGCGGAATTCCAGGTTTCATGGATGTACTATTTAATTTCTATACGACAGAATTTTCTGAGGATAATATTGTGACTCAGTCAGTCTTAAATGGGAAAAGCGTTCTTTTTTACGGAGATGACACTTGGTTAAAACTTTTCCCACATCATTTTAAACGCAGCGAAGGTACGACGAGTTTCTTCGTGTCGGATTACACGGAAGTCGACGATAACGTTACGAGAAATTTGAATCATGAATTAGAACGACGAGATTGGGATTTAATGATCTTGCATTACCTTGGTTTGGACCACATCGGACACACTCATGGCCCGTTTAGTGATTTAGTGCCGCAAAAATTGCGGGAAATGGATAATGTGATTGAAACAATACACCGAGAGTTGGAAAATCGTGTAAACAGATTTTTTTTTTTTAAACAATGCTTTATTAAAATGTTCGTTAATTTAACTTTTATTTGCACTGGTAGGTTGATCCGGCAATGATAGCCATATGCGGAGACCACGGCATGAGCGACGGTGGAAATCACGGCGGTGCGTCGAAAGAAGAAACGTCAGTTCCAGTTGTCTTTATTCACAACAAGAAAAAATTCGCTCATCAAAGCATTGTAAACATAAATCAAATTTCAATACCGCCAACATTATCGATTTTGTTAAATTTACCGATCCCAAAAAACAACTTAGGCGTTGCTTTGAGTGATGTTTTTATCGATTTAAAACCACGAGAAAAATTATACGCGATGTTTCTTAATTTTTATCAAATAAGTAAACTGAAAGGTTAAACATAATATTTTGAAAAATTTTGCGGTGTTTAAGCATAACATTTTTCTTTCACGTTTTTATAGGCAATCAGGATGTATATAGCCAGTATGTTGTTGAAAAACATCGCAAATGGCTGGAAAAGAATAGTTTTAACAATTTATCTAATATTACAAACGAAACTAAACTTTATAATGATATGATAAGTGAATTAAGCGACGAATTGAGTCTTAATTTAACGAGACAAGATATACCACTTGTTGTATTTGGAGTTTCTGCGTTATGGACGGTAATTAATATTAAGTGATGGAATTGTATTTAAATTTAATGCTGTTTTATTTTTATCAGGTGTTAGTGTTGGGTCTAGTTCTGCAATTGAAGACGTTATGTCATTCTGCCACGTCTTTGGTAGATTTGATGCTTACAAGTGGCTGGATTTTTCATTCCCTCAGCTTCTTTTCGTCGAGTTTCATCGAAGAAGAACACATGTTGTGGTATTTTTATTCATCGATGCTTCATTTAATGTTTCTTTATGAAAATATATCGCGGAGAGAAGTTAGAAATTGTTTCTACGTTTCTCTTTCTTGGATTTGCGGTAGATTTATGCGAAATTGGAATCAAACTGGCGATAAATGGGCTTCGTTGCCTGATTTTAACAAATGGATAAACAAGTATTTGATGATTTGAATCACTAAAATTATTCAGAGTAATTATTTTTATTAATTTAGACCTGAAAACCATATTTATTTAACGATTACGTTATTATTTGGTATAATTTTGCTGTTTTGGATTCGGTGGAAACAGACCACAAGCTGTAATCTGCATAGATCGTTGCTAGCAATTGGATTAACGACAGTTTGTACGGTTAAATTGCTGGACCTGTTCCACGTAACTTACTACAGGTAATTTTACGATTTATTGGCTTATTTATGTATCAATTTTTATTTCAAAATTTGCAGGGATTTATCGTCATTTGTTTATTTCATCATTTTGTTGATTATAACAAACAACAGCTCAATTACTTCATTGATAAATTTGTGGATAATTCTCAGTAGCTACTTAATGCGACCGCACAACGTCGCTTTGTTGGCGTTGATGAATTTTCAGGAGTATTTAATGTCTAAATTCACGATAACAAATAATCGTACGATAAAAATCTATTACCTGTTTGCGATGACCTCCTTTTTCTACCAGGTAAATATCTTAAAAACTACCGTTCACTAATTCCGCAAGTTTTAATTTTAATTTTTCTCAGGGAAATAGTAACAGTATTTCCAGAATTGATGTTGCTGCTGGATTTATCGGCTTAAACGATTACAGTCCGTTTTTTGTTGGAGTCTTGCTCATATTTCACACTTATGCTTCGTTTGTCTTCTGGATTTTGAGCATGAACTTAAGATTCACACAAAATTCGGTCAAAATAAGGTACGTAAACAATTTTTAATATTTTTTTTTTTCAAATATTAACTTTAGACTTCCCATAACTTCAGAAAATTAGACGTTTTGTCGTCGACATCGTCGTTACTTTGCCTCATTCGAGCGCTTCCGGTCGCCACCACGCTTTTGAACTTGACTATTCAACGAAATCACTTATTCGCATGGTCAGTGTTTGCTCCAAAATTGTTATACGAGGGTTTCCATTCTCTTTTCACTTGGTTCATACTGAATTTCCTGACATGCATCATGTTTTTAAATGAAAAAATAAAAGCGCCTGGATTAAAATAAAAATGAGCAGTTTTTATTTAGTTGGTTCCGAATTTAACAAAAAAAATTATTTTATGGTGCAAAAGATTTATAAACAATTAGAATGTCTCTTTCAATTGTTAACTGAACTGTTTCGGAGAGTAAGGTTCGACAAGAAACTTTGAGAAGTCTCTCACTTGCTCGACACCGCGCACTTCGTGATCTAACAAAGGCAGTTTTGTGATGTGAAAGTCTTCATACAAATCTGCAATCTGCGAAAACAAAGATAATATAGACATTAAAACCCCTAAATTGACTTGTTTGGCTAAATTTACTTGATCCAGATATTTCGATTGGATCCTGCGTCGAGCTGAGCACATGCGACACGGTTTTTCGTTGGTCGTTTGGAATAGCAGTTGATTGACAACGATGTTGTGCGTATCGATGTTACACTTGGTCAATTCCTGAACTAACCGCTCGGTTTCGTACAACGAGAGAAACTCCGCAATGCACACGCAGATAAACGTAGTTTGATCCTCAAAAGAGTGTCACGTTCAAATTAAAAAATTCACTTGATTACAATATAACCAACTTACAGGATTGCGGAACTGCTCGTTTACTTGTTGAATCACTGGCAACATGTCTTCTAAACGCGAAGACATTTCGTCGGCGTTAAAGTCATTCATTCCCAACATCCGGCTTATCTGGAAATAAGCATTTATTTTTTCTAATATTTAAACGAGAAAAACAGTTGTTTGTTGTTTCTAACTTGAGATACGAACGGACTCAGTTGATTTTTAAGTCTCAAAAGTTTCCCCAATCCTTTCTCAACGACAGCGGGGAATGAAAGAAGCCGTAAAGTGTGTCCAGTGGGAGCCGTGTCAAAAACGACCACACTGAAGTTCATTCCTTTGACCAGCTTCATTACCTCAGCATAGGACATAGCTTCATCAATACCCGGAAAGGCACCCATCAGTTCTTGCATAACGGACTTGCTTATGCGCATAGCATCTAAAAAATTCGATTAAAAATCAAACTACAGTAGACGGTAATCAATCAATCAGTCAAATAATTAAAGCGGCGCTCTTACCACCTTCATCGAAATATTCGTCGGGCAACTCGGAAAAGCCAAGATTTGGGTCAATTTCCTAAAAATGTCATTAAATCAATGGATGTATTACGAAATACTCATCAATGTCATCCAAGAATACCATCGCCCATAAGTTTTCAAATCCCTTAACCCTCGTTGGAACTTTCGAAAACTTTTGATCAAATGCATCCGAAATATTGTGCGCAGGATCGGTTGAAATGATAAGCACGCTATCCCGCTTTCTGGCCAGCTGAATTGCCAAACTGCAGCTTTTAATGAGAATAGCAAACGAGAAACGAAAATGAAATGCAGCATTCGACTTTTATCGGACATATGTAATGTAAGTTAAGTTGTGAACTTCCAACACAAACCTGCAAGTTGTTTTACCCACACCGCCCTTCCCGCCTACAAATATCCATTTAAGTGAGGTTTGATTAATCACGTTTTTAACCGACGGTTCGTAAAGTACTCCTTCATCTTTAAAGGACATTTGTTTGGTTGTTGACGTTGCCATGTTTGAACCGTCATCACAGCTGGCCATCTCCTAGAAGGTTTTCTAGTTGCGAGCTAAATGAACGAGATGAATGGGATGAATTATTTCGAAAAACCAAAGTCCCGTTTAAAATTAATCAAATTAAAGAAAAATTAAAATATAATTTTTCATGTAAGAGAAAATGGAAAATAATTTTGTTTTATGTTTTAGTTGGTGTATTTTATTTTGATCGCACGCCCTCTCGTGACTGAAGCTCGCACAACAACAGTGCATTGCAATCGCATTCACATTCGACTTCGAATCGAACGAATTGCCTTCAGCAATGGCTTCCGTGGAACTCGGTAAGTTTATTTTCTTGTTTTCGTTAATTAGAATAAGTTAAACTATAATTCTCTTTCAGCATTGCTCGATCGAGTGCTTCTTCGTGTAGGTTTAGCTGAAACTGATGATCAGTTACAAAATGCGGTTTGTAAATTTCTGCCACCGGTCCTCCTCAAACTGTCTAGTCAGCAAGAAGGCGTCAGAAAAAAAGTGATATATAGAAAAAAAAATTATAAAAACTTAATAAAAACGTGAGATAAATTTTTATTTATATTTATTTCTTTGTCATCAAGGTGATGGAATTGCTCGTGCACATTAATAAACGGATTAAAAGTAGGCCTTTGATTCAGTTACCAGTCAAAGCCCTTTTAGTGCAATATCAAGATCCCGCTGCAACATCGTTTGTAACTGTAAATAATTTTTTTTTAAACAAATTTTAAATAACCATCAATTATTACAAATAAAAATAATACTAATAACCTTTTACACACAGAATTTTACAATAATCTACATTAAAATGGGATACCCCAGAATGGACGTGATCAAACAAGCGGAATTAATTCCATCTGTTTTGAACAGTTTAGACGGCAAACCACAGTCACAACAAGACAGGTAAACAAATGATTCAAACAATTTCACACAAGATTGGGTGGAATTAGTTCGTGGGCTATTTCCATCCAAGATTGATTGATTGTTGTCAAAATCCTGGTCGCAAGGCGCGTTTATGTTTATCTAATGAAAACAGCCGAGAAATTAGTTTAATGCGATTAGGGTGTTGGACATTAAATCGGGAAAATCCGGATTTCAATTCCGGACCAGATTCCAGGTGAGGACAGGTTGGTATATAAGAGAAAGGCGGGATAAATTCATAGAAATAATGTTGCATTACAACTATGTTCGTGACAAGATGCAGACAACGTTATGATGTGACATTACTTCTATAACAATATCAGATGATGTGATGTTGCACCTGCTCGGGCACGTCACATCGTCATCAAGTAACTATTACTTCTGCTGCGTTTCAGCAGTGTAAAGTCTCTATTTGTATTTCCATCCAATTTGAAGAGGTAATCATGGGTGAAAATAGCTCCATCTAATCGTAGAAAGCTTCAAATTAAAACTTCATATTAAAATTTAATTTATCTTTTAGTTTGTTATTAATGTTGATGCCAGTTTTGGGCCATATCAATGCAACGTCTGAAAACGATAAGAAGTCTTTATTCCGATTGAACGAGAAGCCAAATGTCGCCATTTTATTACTCGATTTTATGCTGGACGTGCTTCTATTGCCTTATGGGTATGAAATGATAAAGATTGTAATACCACTAAACATTAATTGTCAGTTTCATCAACCATTCGCTTGAAAATTTTAATGTGAAATTTTCGTGTTTAATCAAGTTATATAAATTGTTTGTAGAAAAATGACATTTTCAAATTATTTTAAGGAAATGATTACTTTTAAAGTTCGTGTGGGCAGGTGATGAGACTCGAATGCTTAATGTTTCGTGGAGTAAATTAGAAAAATATTTTACGTGCTTAAATTGATTTTCCAGTGTTGCTAGTCAAGCTACGAATAAATCGAGTATAAATGTACCTGGTGATGCCAATGCAAGTATCCCACCACCTGGTATGAGTGAATACAGTTTCAAAAGGGTAACTGGCGAAACTGTATTGAATCCCGAAGATTTAGAAGCGGTAATTAAAAATGATTTAAAGTGCTTTAAAGTCAAAAATTGCTATTAATTATTATTATTTGTTTAAACAGACGAAACTTGGAATAATAAAATACATCAGTCTCGGTGTGCTGCCAGAAGATGACACGGCACTGCATCTTATCATTGGTGCAGCCGATACCCGGCATAGTGTCGCAAGTGCTGCAGATTTGGAGCTGAAAAGAGCCTCTTCATCGATTAATTTGAATAATCCAGCTCTCGTGATGCAGCTTTATTCAATTTTCCTTGGTTCTATTTTCCAAAAAGACCCAGTAAGGATAATCTTTTAAAATATTTTTGATTAATACTGAGTTTTTGTTTTGAAAATTAAAGCAGCATAATGTGAAAAACGAGATAAAGCGAACACCGGCGAATACTAGAATCCGTTTAAAAATATTTGCCTATCTGCTTAAATCGAAGGAAGCAACTGTTAGGTTTCCAGCTTGCATCCAAGTGGTGTTCGAGTGCTTGTACGGAACAAACACAAACGCAAAATTGAAAGTTATGGCTGTACAATTCGTGCACTCGATCTGCGATAAGTAATAAATAAAAAAAAAAAAATTATAAAGAACATTTTAAATAGGAAATTAAACTTAATATTTATTTTGTTTATAGTTGTAGTGACATGAAATTGCAGCCTATCGGACCAGTTTTGGTGTCTGGAATGGTTAAATTGATAGCCGAATCTGCAGATGTAATGAATTAGTTTTTTGTTTTTTTAAATGTGAAAGATTTTTTTATTCCTTTTTTTTTAAAAAAAAATGTTATTCTTGAAATCAGGATTCGAAACTTAGAAGCTTAGCTTACGTAGCAATCGGGAAACTCGGAAACAAGTTGCCATTACTTGTGAATAGGGATCTGACGCTAGTTCAGAATTTTTTTACTGCACTCCAGCAGGAAGATCAAAACACGCGTCTTGCAATTCAGGAATCTCTTTCGTTGATGTTGCCTGCATTTAAGGAATTAGAGTCTGCTAATAAGACTATGATGGAAGCGCTATTGTTGAGCCACATAGAAAAAGTAACATTTTCAGATTAAAAATGATTTTGTATTTTATTCGTTTTATTTATATATTTTTTCAGAGCGAATCGCAGGTCCGCCTAATAGTGGTTCATTATGCCATTGGATTGTTTGCAAACAACAACATTCCAACTCGATATCTTCTTTTACTCGCTGCGGGAGATCAGTAATTAAGAATATATTTTTTTTAAGAGTTCAAACTGTAGAATTTACTATCTTTTTGTTTAAATAGGAAAGAGGATGTGAAAACGGCTGCTTTAAAGACACTCAACTTGCATCGAGTACCAAACGAAGATGTTCGACATCTAGTATACCCACAATTTCCGGAAATGATTTGGTTTGTGACGGAAAAAGCAAACCATCGACTAAAATCGAACGAGAAATACACGGTGGGAAATTGCGTATTGCCGTTTAATCCCAACACATTGACAGAGGTGATTTTATTCATTTTGATTAATTAATTAATTAATTAACTAACTTGTTCACTTTACTACAGACGATTAAATACTTGCGAATGTGTTTAGCGTTC